>PVIY010058289.1:0-12513 GCA_004026745.1 Myrmecophaga tridactyla | reverse complement strand
TGACCAACTTTTAAAGTTTTTAATGAAATACTTTACATTCATTTTCTGATTAGACCTTCAAAGCCCAGGTGTATTTTACCTTTTTGGCATATTTTAATTCGGCAAAGCCCAATCTACTGGTGTTCGATGGCCCCATGGGTCTGGTGGTCCCCCTATTGGAAAGTCCTTCCACACTTCAACTTAAAGCTGAATGATTGATCCTGTCCTCATTCCAATTAGCATTTCAGGATTCAATAACTCAGGGTCATGAGCCTTTCGCAATTGTGTTTGTACTTTATCTTCAATACCTGGTATAAGAGATGGCATAGTATCTCTAGGCATGTAAGGGTGAGAGAGGTCCAAAGACTAAACCATGAAACTCCACTAATAATTATGCACATTTTCCCCCAGACAGGGGCCATGGCTGAACACTTTAAAGAAGTAAGTAGATGCCATATCTGCCTGGCTTATCTTGAAGAACCCATGTACCTGAAGTGTGGGTACATCTGATGTTTCCACTGCATGGACTCCCTGCAGACGGAGCCCCATGGGGAAGGCTTGCTGAGCCCCTCCTGCACTGTGGCCTCTCAGAAGAATGACATCAGGTCCAAGGCAGCTGGGGAGGCTGGTTTCCAAGTTCAAAGGCCAGGAGTCCCACCTGAGAGCTCTTCTGAAAATGAACCCAAGGAGGCTGTAGTTCCAAGGTAAGGAGTCCGTGCATTCTCCCCCTTCCCACAAAGGCTCTCTGTTAAATTTTGGGCACATCCTCTGCTCCCCAAGCCACAGAGCTTCTCTCCTCTGGGTGTAGATTAGATCCACCTGGAGGTTTAAATGAATGAGACCATTTAAGTCATGAGTGTGACATGCACTGGCTGCAGAGCCCTTGCAGAATGGCTACTGCCACATGTGGAAGTGAGATTTTGGAGGTCTGCATTAACAAAGGTAAAATAATTTTACATATGTCACCTTTTTAAAGATGCAGCCACTTAAGTTTCCAATTACATATATGGCTGTCTGGATTCCACTGGGCAGCGCTGCCTCAACCATGGCTTCTGAAAACTTAAATTCTAATTCGATTACCAGGCCTGTAAAAGTCTCCAGATGACGCTAACCCACAGTGATGTATCACAGCACGCAGACCCCTAGGGGAGAGCTGGTGAAATGGTGCATGGCAGTCAGCTCTGCACAATGTGTCCACTTGGGGAGTCAGGGCTGCTCACTGACCTGGTGCCAGAAATATACTGCCTGAATCCATGTCACAGCTGAGCTCTGGAGTATTTTGCAATCAAATTTTGAAGCAGGTGTTCTTCTAAAGGAATTATCTGTACTCATCTGTATGTAAATGCATGCAAATCAGGATGCCAGCTCAGACCTAGCAGGTGTCAGAACCCAGGCTGGTTCTGGTAGGCCAGCTCCAGGCTGGCGGTCTCTAGTCCCAGGTGTGTTAATGTGGAATCATCAGGACTAGCTGTGCCAGGTGGATGTGCAAAGAGGTGCTTAGGTACATAGCAATTACGAAAAAGGGGAATTCCTTAATTTTTTAAATGAGTATACATATCCACCATGCATCTTCACATTTGGGATGATGAAACTTGTCTCAGAGACTTTTGTCATTGGAAACCCCTCTCTGAAAGCTGTATTTTCCAGCATCTTCTAGGTACTAAGGGAATGGAGTGTAGGAATTTGTCATTTTTCCATAGGGTTCACATTGGAGATCCCCATGGGCTCTCCCCACATGGCTGTGTTAGGAGAATCAGCTCTGGGCTCTATCCTGATCGTGAGGATGCGTTGGAGGTGTTGGCAATGCACAGAGCGGTCCATACACAAGTTTCCACACTCCTCTAACACTATGCCCTGCCAGGTCTGAGCCTGAGGTGCTTCTGCAAAACAAAGACATCCCTGCTCATGCCCAAAGGAATCCCTTCTAACCTTTTAACTTCCACAGAAATTGCTCATTTCATCTCAGCACTGCTCACATCACACCTTCATTACATCACACTCTAAAAAAGTTGCATTTGGCAACTTCTTAGTCAACAAGACTAAATGGGAGTGTTAATGCAAAGAAAAAACAAACTAGCAATTATTAAATCTATTTCTGTTCTCAAAAATATCTACCAGACATCTACTTTTTCACAGTATCAACACTAGTTTATAAAAGTTTGAGATCTATATACTGTCAAGGTACATCCCTTCATGGAACTTACACTTAAAGGAATAAAAATATATGATCAAGTAAGCACATAAGAAAGTAAAAAGAAATCCCAGTATAAGAGGAATTATTACAATAATAGGAATTATTGTTAGGATTATATTAATCAATTCTATATGCCAAATTTAACCTATTCAGGGAGGTCTTGGATGTTTCCCCAGAAAAATGCCAATTTAGGGAAGAATGGTAGAATTCAAGAGAAAAAAGTGAATGAGACATTTGGTAGAAATGAGGAAGGGCCAGTATTTGCTGAACTGCTTTTCTTCCCACAGTGGACATGGCCTTGGATGTGGACACAGCCAACAACTACCTCATCATCTCTGATGACCTGAGGAGAATGAAATGTGGGCATTTCACACAGAGTCGGGAATGGAGTGAGAGATTTCACCCAATTTGTGCGCTGGGCACCCCTCGGTTCACCTCCGGCCGCCATTACTGGGAGGTGGATGTGGGAACAAGCAGAGAATGGGACCTGGGCGTTTGCAGAGTCTGTTCCTCAAAAACAGGAAATTGTATTGTCTTCAGAGTGTGGCTTCTGGACTGTGGGTTTGATCAATGGAGAGCTCTACTCAGCCAGCACTGTACCTCTGACTCCTCTGTGGGTGAGCCCTCGATTACACCGGGTAGGGAATTTCCTGGATATGGATACTGGAAGCCTTTCCTTTTGTGACATTAGTGATGGATCCCACATCTTTACATTCACCAACATTCCTGCTGCAGAGACACTGCGCCCATTTTTTGCCCCTTCAAACCCACTGCATGATGACCAAGGCTCCCTAAGTATCTGCCCTGTGATGAGTCTGGGCACTGCTGCTCCTACAGATTACCCTGAGGAAGGTCAAATAGACTTGGAGCAGAACAATTCATAAAAAATTATGTTGTGCTCATAGCTAAAACCTTTTTCTTATTTCATACCTGGTTGAAAGTTACAGCAGGAAACTACAGTACATTTCATAAATAGTTGAACATAAATTAAGTAGATAAATTAGGAAAAATTATATTTCAAATATTGACAGGGTAGTCTTCTTTGGGTATGTTTACATTTCCATTCGAATAAATGTCATGAACTTTCAGATCAGTTCCAAATGTTCTCCTTTAATTTTCTGGATGATAAACTAAGGTATTCTGGAAGTGATAAACTGATAAGCACTGTAATGTAACCCATCAGATTATGTCACTTTCTAAATAAGACGTAATATAAATAGTAAAAACACACATCTGCGTGTATCCAGCTCAGACAGGGATCGACGCCACTAGAATGTAAAGAATTATGAGGACAGATTTTCATCAATACAACAAAGGTTACCAGCATCTTCCTGGGCCTGTATTTGGGGTGCTACAGAACAGGAAAGTTATCCCCCAATTTGGGCTATACCAATGGTAACATCGGATGTGCCCCCTCATTCCTTCCTTCCTCAACGGCATTTCCATTATTGTGGAACAAGTCATGGACACCCTCTCTCATTTCTGCTCCTTTCAAAACTGAGGAACCTCTTGATCGACTGACCAGGAAAAGTAGAGAAGATGCAAATCACCAATATTGGGAATGAATAAGGAAACTTTGCACCAGGTCTACAGATACAGAGGGATACTGTGAGAATGTCATGAACATAATATCCATACATTCAACAACCCTAACACCAAAAAACAAAGTCATTAAAGAAAATTATGGACCTAACTCTTTCATGAACATAGATGCAAAATTCACCAACACAAATACAGCATACACATATACATATGAGACAGACAGACAGACAGACAATGAGAATGAAAATACATTCTGACCCACTGGGGTTTATCTTGTGAATAGGTGAATAAAATGCTGGTTCAACATTAGAAAGTCAGCCAATGCAATTGACTAGATCAGCAGACTAAAAACTTAAAACTATGCAATGATGTCAATAGATGCACAAAAAAACTTGTGACAAAGTTGAACATCCATTCATGAAAAAAAATCAGCAAACTAGAAATATAAGATATTCTCAATCTGACCAGGGGCATCTTCAAAGATGCTGCATCTATAATCAACTTAATCTTCAAAGAGTAACTTATTTCCCCCTAAGAGTTAGAACAAGGCAAGGATAGCTGCTCTTACGTAATATTGTTCTAACAATTTTAATCAGTGCATAAGGCAAGAAAAAAAGGTAAAATGATTGAAAATAAAAAATAAAAGTGAATTTTAAGATGACGCAACTGAAAATCCCATTAAATCAATTTTATAAACTTCTAGAACTAGTGAGTTAAGCAAGGCTACAGCAAGTAGTTCCAATATACAAAAATCAATTATGTGTCTTCATATAACAATAAACATTTGGAAACTGAAAGTTGAAAATCAATTTTTAAACATTTTTCATAGTGAAATATCTATACAGAAAAGCAATAAATTTCATAGTTCATTTTAACAAGTAGTTACAGGAGAGATTTCAAAGTTCGGTATACATTACAGTTCCACAATTTCAATTTTTTCTTCTACCTTTCTCACTGGAGACTAAAAACAAAATCACTATAATTATTCACTAGTCATACTCATTTGTTAAATCCTAACTTCTGTGTTATAACTCCTTCCTCTCCTTTGATCCTTCTGCTTATCTTCACAGATATTTGGGTTATGCCCATTCTAACTTTTTTGGTGTTGGAAAGGGCTGTTGAGAATATGGGGTGGGGGATGGAACTGGTTGATGTCTTGCAGACACTAGCACCTCTGGGTTTCAGGACTTATCTGGCCTAGGAACCATCTGAAGATTTTAGGTTTCCAACTTACAAAGGATCTCAGATACAGCCCTGGGTGCTCTTTACATTAGCAGGAATGATGTTGGTTGGGGTTTGGCAAACCATGGCAATTAGCAACATCTAGCTGAAGCTTGCATTAGAGTCACCTACAGAATAGCCTCTTGACTCTGTTGGAACTCTCTTAGCCACAGATAGCTTATTTTCTACATTTCTTTTCCCTCTTTTGGTCAGGAAGGCATTTTTAATCCCAAAGAACCAGGGCCAGGCTCATCCCTGGGAGTCATGTCCCATGTTGCCAGGGAGACTCACTGGATGTCATGTCCCATGTGGGAGGAGGGTAATAATTTTAATGCAGACTTGGGCTTAGAGAGAGAGAGGCCACATCTGAGCAACAGGAGAGGAAAATCTGTATTATTTACAGTAGCACTAAAATACCTCCCAGGCACATAGCACAGGAACTAGACACAGCGCATGTCCGTAGAATGTTTGCTGGTTAACTGACTGAGACCAAGAAATGGAAATGAGCCAGGCCAAAGAAGTTCTTGATTATGATGATGGGTTTAGGTTTAAGCCTGAAAGTAAAGGTAAGTGAAGGACTGTTTTAAAACTGAGTGAAATGGTGCCCCTTGGTTCAAAATTGAACATTGTTCTTGGTATTACAATCACTGGCATCTGGCAGAAAGGACAGTGGGGAGGCAGTTTCAGTGTTATTTTATGCAACATACACTCACCCAGAGCTTCTTATGTGACAAACCCTGATCTAGAAGCTTTACAAATTTTAACTTAGTTTTCAGAACCCCTAGAAACTGAATACTTTATTATCTGCACTTGAAGACGAAGCTGAGGCTCAGGGAGGCTAACTTGTGCGGGTCATGCAGTAAGAAGGTAGCCGGGTAAGAGGGAAGTAGCTGCATTGAAAAGCAAGATACAGAGATCCAATGACCACCTCAGACTTTTCCCAAACTGCATGAGAAACCCTGAAGCGTCACACCGCCAGCTCTAAGGGCTGAGGGACTGATGAATTTTGAAACAAGCTTCATGGCAAGGCAGATGGAAGGGTGCCCGGCACACAGTAGGTTTTCAATGAATAATGTTCAAGGAAAAATGAATGTATAGTAAACATCATCTCAACAGAGGGAAGAATTTTTTAACAGCTTTACATAGTATATATTACATGCATATCAAGTTCATCTATTTTAAGTACTTTATTTAAAATTTATGCAATTTTATACAATATACACCACAATCACATTTAGAGGCAGACACCATCACAATTTCTTTGCATTCTACACCTAACTGAAGCTATAGCCTGTACCTGGTGTTTTCTGGCAGTATAGCTTTGCCTTTTCTAGAATTTCCTATAAATTAAATCATAGCATAATGTTTTCTGTGTAACTAATCTCACTTAGAATGATATTTTTAAGATTTATCCATGTTGTTTCTGGTTTCCCCATATAATTCCATTTTATTGCCAAGCAGTATTCTATTATATGGGTATATTACTTTTTCTTTTCCATTGACACCATGATGGACATTGAGGTGTTCTTCCACTTTGGAGCAATTTTTCTTTATAGCTTAAATTGAGTATTAATATAGTTCAAAAGCAGAGAACACACCCCCATATGCACATAGAAAAGTTTTGAAAAGGATACACACCTCGCAAGCAGTTAAGCAATCACCGTCTATTAAATTGAACTGTGGTGAGGACATAGAAAAAGAATTTTAACTTTTTTACTTTATATGTATCTGCATTTTGTTTTTATAATGAACACATATGGGTTTGTATTTCAAAATCAAAACTTTTTAAAAGCTAGAACAACTATAGTGGTCTTACTATGATTTCATATACTTTTTTCTTTTTCTTTCTTTTTTCATTAGAGAAGTTGTGAGCTTACAAAACAATCATGCATAAAGCACACACTCCCATACAACACCCCCCCACCACTACCTTGCATTCATGTGGAAGAGTTCTTTCTACTGATGATAGCACTTTAGGTTTAGTTGCTTTTGTTTTTTTAATGAAATTTTAAGAAGATGTATTAACATACCATATGTAATACTAAGGGTTCTCTAGAGAACAGAACCAACAGGAGATATCTGTAAATATGAGATTTATAAAAACATCTCATGCAACCATGGGGATGTAAGAACCCAAAATCCACAGGGCAGGCCACAAGGCTGGCAACTCCAATGAAGGGTCCGGATGAACTCCACAGGAGAGTCTCGCTGGCTGAAGAAGCAGTGAACATGCTCTCCTCTCCCTTAAAAATCTTCGGCAGATCAGATCTAATCCAACTGAATGGTTTATTTCATTTGTAAGGGATACACCTTAGCTGATCACAGATGTAATCAATTACTCATGCAATTAAATTATTGCATTATTAAATCATCAGTAATGATTTAATGTACCAGCCTTCAGGTTTATCAAGCAGTCATGAACTATCCTTACAGTAATGGTTAGACCTGTGCTGACCTGACCGGACAACTGGGCACCCTCACTTGACCAAGTTGACATCAGAACCTAACCATCACGCCATATCATCATCCAAAGTGTACTACCAGTGGTCCACAATTTAATCATATAGTTGCGAATTCATCACCACAGTCAGTTTTTGAACATTTTCATTACTATAAAAAATAATACTAAGAATACAAATAAAATTTTAAAAGAATACCCATAATATCCCATACTCCTTATTTCCCCTATTATTTATTTTTTTTCATCACTTTTATGCTCATCTGTCCATGAGCTGGATAAAGGGAGCACCAGCCATAGTCTCTATCTGAGAACCATCTCTATTATGCACCTTGCCTTGCGTCCTGGTGTGGCATAAACTGTACAATATGGATGAAGAGGGCAATGGCTCTTTTTCACACTTATAATTTACTCATGTGAATGATCATATTTTCCAAAGCAAAAATACATAAGTGAATGAAGAAATGAAAATTATTTCTGTCAGGGTTCAGAAATAATAATCATTCGATTCTTGGAAATTCATTCACATGTATGTTTTCACCCTGGTAGGAGACGTGGCTGAACCCCTGCAAGAAGCAAGGAAATGCACAATCCGACCAGCCTATGTTGAGAAACCGATGTGTCAGAAGTGTGAGCATTTCTACTGTCTAAAAACTGCATTCCCAATTGACTCTGAAATTAGATTATTCCATAAGCTATAAAATAAAGCTTCTGTGCCAGTTTTTTAGCTGCTTATTTGGAACATACGGTAGAAGTTGTCATTAGTCACAGATTTAGTTGATGGTGGTTTGCACTGCAGTTAAAATTTGTTCCACATAGAAGATACACCTATTCTCTATGTAGACATAGTCATTGATACAACAGATGAGATACTAATGGGATCTCAGTATTGATACACACACAATTTTTTAAAAATCAAGAGGGACCTTTTGATCTGGTATTGCCTACTGCACGGATACCAGGCCCTGGTCTAGTAGGAAAACACTGATGAAACAAGCATCAAAGAAGAGCCTTAACACAAATCCAATCAACAACAAAATCCTAGACAAGAGAGAGAAACCAGCTTCAGAGTAAGCCAATCAAGATAAACAGATATAACAATGTGGGTGAACCTTGAGGACATTATGCTGAGAGAAATTAACCAGAAACAAAAGGACACATACTTTTTGGTCTCACTAATGTGAACTAATATTAATGAGTGAACTTTGAGAGCTGAAGTTAAGAACACAGGTTATCAGGAGACAGAAACAGGGTAGAGATTGGGCATTTGGTGCTGAAGGACTACAGATTGTACAACAGAACTGATTATAAAATTCAGAAATGAATGACACAATACAACCTGATTGTAGCACAATAATATAAAGACACTGAATGAAGCTGAATATTAATATGACTGAGGCAGAAGGGCTGGGGTCACATATGGACCAGAAGGAAAGATAGAGGATAAAGACGGAGCTGGTAGGACTTAATAGAATGCCCAGAGTGGACAGTGATTGTGATTAAATGTACAAATAAACATCTTTGCATGATGGAGATCAAATGAATGTCAACTTTGCAAGGTACTGAGAATGAATGGTGTGCAGGAGAATGGACAGTCAGTGCAAGCTGGGGTCTACAGTCATCAGGAACATCGTGACATGCTTCCACTGCTTGTGACAAAGGTATTATGCCAAACCTGAGTGTCAGCAGGTGGAGGTGCTGGTGGAGGGGTGTGGATTCTACGTGGAGCAAAAGGAAATACCTTTCCTTTTGATTATGGTGGCCAAGGTATATGTATTTACATTGGTTGGATTGTATGATGTATAAATAAAGCTGCTTTTAAAAATGAAAAAAAGGAGCAAATTAAAACCCAGAGGAGGTAAGGAATTGGGAATAACTGATCAACGATGTTCAAACAACTCTCCTAAATCAATTCAAGGAGATGGCTAAAAAGCGAAAGGATATTAAGACACTGGCTGAACATGAAGAAGAATTTGAAAGCATGCAAAGAAAACAGATCTTATGGGATTGAAAGTCTCAACAGATGAAAGTAAAAATACAAGGAGGTATGCAGCAGCAGATTTGAAGAGGCGGAAAAAGGCTCTATAAGCAGCAAGACAAAGCAACTGAATTCAAACAGACAAAAAGAACAGATGGAGAAAACGGGGAAATTTTGAACAGGGTATCGGGGAAATGATAGAAAATATGAACTGAACAAATGTACACATCATAGATCGTGGGTATCCCAAGAGAAGAAGAAAAGGAGAAAGAGGAAGAAAAAATATTTTACGAAATAATGGCCAAAAATTTACCAGCTCATATAAAAGATATAGATATGCATATCCAAGAAACAGAACATATTCCAAACAGAATAAATCCAAACAGACTGACTCCAAGGCATATAATCATCAGAATTGCCATGCCAAAGATAAGGAGAGAACTCAGAAAGCAGCAAGAGAAAAGCAATTCACCACATAGAAGGGAAGCAAATTAAGACGAAGTTCCAATTTCTCATCAGAAACCATGGCGGCATGAAGGCAGTGGTATGATATAGTCAAGATAGTGACAGAGGAAAACTGCCGGGAAGGCATTCTTTCTCTGGCAAAGTAGTCCCTCAAATCTGAAGTAGAAGGAAAGAAATAAATGAAAGAGGGAAGAAAAAAACAGAGTAAATGAAACCAAAGTTTGTTTTATTTTAGAAGATTTCTTAGCTAGATGGGAAGAAAAATGAAAGAAGTTGCAAATAAATAAAATCAGAAATGAGAGGGCAATCCTTACAAACAAACAACAAACAAGACCTTGACGGGCTGCCTCATTGTCTCTGGTATTTTATTTACCAAACTTCTAAAGCTGTAATTGTTCACATTTTTAGAGTTGTGTGGTTGTCAGCTTGCCTAAACGAGAAAACATTGCTTTGATGTGTGTATCTGCTTTGGATTTGAAAGGATGAGTATACAGAAAACCCAGCAAATGATGATCATGGGAATGAAAGACAATTTAACTTAATCTCCTAAATGAGATCTAACCTCCCACACTCCCCCCTCCCACATGACCCAGTTTTCCATTCTCATGCCTCAAACCCTATCACCTACTAGTCTTCAAAAATCACGAGGATTTATTTTGAAGAAAAAAATTTGTTAAAAGCGAAATTTGTGACATTTTAATAACATGTGAGGTAAACGGGAAGACTATAAAATATATATGTTTTGGACTCCGAAATTGATTGGCCTAAACACGATCCTAACTGGCTGTCTGATTATGAAGGAATAATCTGGTATTTTATTTAACAAATATCAAAAGGTGGATCTTGGCAATCATGGAAAAAAAGTCCTATTGAAGCCGTGAATTTGATTTTGTGAGTAGATATAATTAATTTTCTTATCATCATTAATTTTCATAATCTAAATATAAGGAGGTTTTACTTTGTGAGCAAAAAGCTTTTTTTTTAACCCGTCCATTACATAAGAATTCATCATGGGGACAAATAGTTTCCCTAGAAAGTTTCTGTACTAATTCCAGATGTTATCAAAACAGAAATAACAGATGTCATCGACAGTGATAATGCGGCAATATTTTGTCTACGTTAAGAAAAACACATGCTCAGGATGAAATGTCCTCCTTTGTCCTACCCTCTCTATGTCCTTACTAAAACACTCATTTCTGCCAAATTAAATCACAACCTGATTGAATTAAAGAGGAGTGGCAGGAAGTGGATGAGGTGGGGGGAGGGGCCCTCTATATAAACCCCTGGTCCGTGGCTCTCACTCCAGAATTGAGCTGTCAGTGGAAGCAGCTGGAGGCCAGAGGAGACCCTAGTGGAGGAGAGGTGAGTCCAAACTTGTCATACCTATTTTTTAGTTATCAGATTTCTACAGATGTAAGATATGATAGAGCAAGATCCAAATCCTTGAGAAAAATATAAACGGCAAATACTGCCTGAGGCCATCCCAATGCCACCCATTGTGTGTCCATTCAGGAACTCCTGAGCCCTCTGCTCTGGGAGCAGTAGGCGGAACCTGGGTTATCAATATCCAGGCTGAAGAAATGGCAGGAGCTCCTTTCATTACTAACCATATCATAGCTTTGCCAGTAATTCTGGGGATGGTGAGTTATTTAACTTCTCAGCTGCTGCCATGGGCTTTTTTTTTTTTTAATGCATGGACCAGGAATCAAACCCACGTCTCTGGCATGGCAGGAAGGAATTCTAACACGGAGCTAGCTATATGTACCCTGCCAGGAACAACTTTTTAAAAGAAAAAAAAAGAAACAAGTCCATTTTGATAAGCAAAATATTATCTCAACATGTAATCAAATTTTCAGAGTTATCTTCAAGGAGATAATTTACGTTTTTCTCATTATGTCTTAAAAATTAGTGTGCATTTTGAGTGAATAAAAAAGTATTTGCAAAGTCCCCTTGGGGGAATGGTGAGAAAGGGGAGAAATTCAACTTCCCCAAGTTGAATTCTTGATATTCTAACAAGCAGTGTGGACAACCAAAGCTATAGGCTGAGTCCCCAGTCTTGGGGTTTGTTCATATGGAACTTAACCCCACAAAAGATAGGTCAAATGATTTGATCAGTGACTGGAAAAATATTTGCAAGCCCCCTTCAGGGAATGGTGAGAATGGGGAGAAATTCAACTTCCCCAAGTTGAATTCTTGATATTCTCACAAGCAGTGTGGACAACCAAAGCTATAGGCTGAGCCCCCAGTATTGGGGTTTGTTCATATGAAACTTAACCCCACAAGGGATAGGTCAAGTCTACTTAAAATTTAGGCCTAGGAGTCACCCCCAGGAGGGCCTCTTTTGTTGCTCAGATGTGGCCTCTCTCTCCAGCCAACATGATGAGCAGTCTCACCACCCTCCCCCTCTCTGCGTGGGACATGATTCCCAGGGATGTGTACCTTCCTGGCAACGTGGGACAGAGATCCTGGAATGAGCCGAGACTCAGCATCAAGGGACTGAGAAAAACCCTAGAATGAGCTGAGAATTAACATCAAGGGATTGAGAGAACCTTCTCGACCAAAGGGGGAAGAGTGAAATGAGACTAAGTGTCAATGGCTGAGAGATCCCAAACAGAGTCGAGAGGTTATCCTGGAGGTTATTCTTATGCATTAAGTAGATATCACCTTGTTGTTCAA
>PVIY010058288.1:0-12515 GCA_004026745.1 Myrmecophaga tridactyla | reverse complement strand
AGACCTTTCAGAAATAAACTTTTGTATATTCGTGGTACCTGTGTTCCCCTCTGTATTAGTTAGGGTTCTCTAGAGAAACAGAATCAACAGGGAACACTCACAAATATAAAATTCATAAAAGTGTCTCACATGACCATGGGAATGCAGAGTCCAAAATCCTCAGAGTAGGTCTGGATGTACTCCACAAGAGAGGCTCACCAGCTGAGACAGGAAGAGCCTGTCTATTCTGAATCCTCCTTAAAAGGCTTCCAGTGATCAGATTAAGCATTACTCATTGGAGAAGACACTCCCCTTTGGGGAGCAAAACCACGTTCTTTAATTGATTCACTATATATATATATATATATATATATATATATATATATATATATATATACTACCATCGTAACTCAGGCACCAACTGGATTAAGTATATAGAACACTGCTATATTCCCAAGTCATTCACAATGTAGCTGGGCAAAAAGATATAAAATTCAATGAAGTCAAAATAGGAATCTCCATACAAATTAAGTGCAAGAAAGAAGCTGTGGTGTTCCTGTTGGGATGGTAAAAGAAAAGGTTCAAAAAGTAATGTCTCCAGAAATCCTGAATGATAATGTAGAGTTTTCCTATAGGAAGGGGGTGAAATACTTCAATTTCACCAGTGGGAGAAACCACCATAGAGGGCAGCAGGTGTGTAGAAGTGTTGAGCTTTGAGCCTCTGTTGTGCTGGTGAAGGTACCAGCCAAGGTCAAGGAGGCCATAATCAAGGTCAAGGAGGCCACTGTGGGTTGTGTGCATCTGTGTGTGTGCGCATCTGTGTGTGTGTGTCTCTGGGTGTGTCTGAGTGTAGTGAGTGTACATGTGTTCATATCTTTGTGTGTTCTTGCATGTGTCTGGTGTGCTCAGAGCAGGGTAGCTTGGTTTACATTCCAAAATGTGTTCTTTATAATACAAACTGCACAATGCAAATGCATCTTTGGAAATAAAGAGTGTACTCCATTCTATTTGTGTGGAAACCTTAGAAATCAAATTAATGAAGGAAATGTGGTATAACATGTGGCTAAGTGAGTCTGTTTGTCCTGAAGTTCCAGCAGCAGCAATGTCCCCTCATTGGTAAACCTTCTCTGTCATCTTGTCTTCTCTTATCATTCTCTCCCTTGTTCTGTCTCCTGACCATATTGGCTCTTTGTTGAACTTGAACAGCAGAAACAAGCTCTCTCCAAGTCATTTACCCTGAACATTCTGTGATCTGGTTACACATTCCTCCAGGTTGCTCATTGTCTCCCAACATCTCATCAGAGAGGCCTCTGCTGAAATTTCACCTTGTCTCCTGATCTTGCTTGAACACTAATAAAAAATCACATACCTAAATCACTATCTCCTTTTTACCAGCTCCTAATTTCCTTTTTTAAAAAAGACAGATGTTGGCATGTTGTAGGTGTGTTATGTGTTTACCTGCATTCTTATTCTTCATCAGATTGTGGGATATAATGTGTATCAGCACTGGGTTCCCATGGCCTAGCCAATGCCTGGCATATATTTTACTCTTTTTATACTTTCCTGAAATCAAGAAAAAACCAAGAGTGGGTCATAAAATCCCAATCAAAGCTGTATCCAGAAGTCCCCTAACCTAAGCAACAAGAGGCAAGAATGAAATATAGAAATATATTTCAGAAATGAAAATAGAAATTATAGCATGTCCACAAGACTTGCGATGCCATTTTAGGAGAAAATTAATTATGTTCCTTTTCTCTTTCTTCTTAGGTATATTAGTCATATGGAATCTGGAAGCAAAACTCCATTTTCAGAATTTTGTCTTCTGGGATTTTCAGAGGACCCAGAATCATAGTCTTTCCTCTTTGATCTCTTCTTGTCCATGTACCTGGTCACCATCTTTGGGAATCTGCTCATTGTCCTGGCCACCATCACCAACTCCCACCTCCACCTGCCCATGGACTTCTTCCTCTTCAACCTGTCCTTTATCGACATCTGTGTGTCCTCCACCACTGTCCCAAAGATGCTGGTGAACATCCACACTCAGACGAGAGTCATAACCAAAGCAGGCTGCCTCACTCAGATGTACTTATTCTTACTCTTTGGAGGGTTGGATGACTTCCTCCTGGCCATGATGGCCTATGCTGGCTTTGTGGCCATCTGTCCCCCTGTACTACAGGTCACCATGAACCCCCAGCTCTGTGTCCTGATGCTTCTGGGGTCCTGGAGCTTGAGTGTCCTGAATTCCTTTGTCCAAATTTTGGTGGTGTTGTGGCTCTCCTTTTGTACACACTGGGAAATCCCCCACTTTTTCTGTGAACTTAATCTGATGGTCCAACTCACCTGTTCTGACACTTGCATCAGTTATATAGTGATTTACATGACAACTGAATTGCTGGGTGTCTGCCCCCTCGCTGGGATCCTGTTCTCTTATTCCAAGATTGTTTCCTCCATACGTTCAATCTCAACCACTCAAGGGAAGTACAGAGCACATTCCACCTGTGCGTCTCAACTCTCAATGGTCTCCTTATTTTATTGTACAAGCCATGGGGTTTTCTTTAGTCCTGCTGCTGCACACAGCACACATTCAAATGCAGCGGCCTCCATGATGTACACTGTGGTCACACCCATGCTGAATCCCTTTATCTACAGTCTCAGGAATAAGGATATCAAAAAGGCTCTGGGCAACCTCTTTGGAAGAATGTATTAAAACATCATTAGTTATGGGTGTGAGGAAGTGTTTTTACAATCAGTGCTCAAAGAAAGATCCAGAAATTATGAATTTTTGATCAAAATCCTGGGAATAAAAATGTCTCTTTCTATGTATTCATAGCTTCAATTTGTTGGTCTTTAGATCTCTTCCTTTATTAAGGTTTCTCTGTCTATTACATAGTGAATATTTTCCTCTTTGTACACTTTCCTATTTTTCTCTCTCTTGGATGAGGAACAACTTGTAAATTCCAACAGATCACAAGAAGAATGGATTTCACCAATAATTTTTTTTCTCAATTGGCAGTTCAAATCACAAGGTGAGTTTTTTACTGATAGATTGGTGATGAGTTGCCCTACACTTATGGTACATGTACCCATGTCAACAGCATCTACTTACAAAATTTTAGCGTAAAGGATTCCCCAGCTTTTCACTTTTGTGTCTGTCATCTTTTTGCTAATCGTCTGGTTTTAATCCTCTTTATTAAGATCCTATTCTCTTATTCATGTCATTGTACTCATTGCCCACTATAGATGGTCTGTGTCATAGAGTACTATAGGCAAAATTCTTTGTTCAACACACACACACACACACACACACACACACACACACACACACATATATATATGCCTTTCAAGTGCAGTCTAGAAGAAGACAATATTCTGCAAATATGTGATATTATGTGACCATATCATCAGAGATGCTTTTAAATATGGTGAAGGAAAATTTTCAATTATGTGTTGCTTTACTAAAGAAAGATTTATTTTTCATGATGTGGGTGTCTTTATTGAAGTATGGAATGTTGCTGTACACATGTTAGGGGTAATGTCAATGGGCCTGCAGTACTTTATTGTGTGTTTTTATGTTATTGTATTTGCTCATATTTGCACTTCTGCATGACAACTTCCAGTGTTTCCTGCAATTGTGGTTGCTTCACTATGCAAACTGTCTGCCTTTTTCTAAATATCATCAAAAACTTAAAAAATCAGATGGATGAACAATTTTTATATTTAATTTATCATCATTTCCTCTCACTTATTGCCAAGTTTTTTTCCAATCACCATGATCAAAGACTGATTGATAGAAGAGTTTCTGTTCCTGCACACAAAATACTTCTGTCAATAGTGAGTCTTGATTCAGTGTCACCAATTATACTTTTTATTACTTTATGGGATGCTGAGATATGGATTTCTTTTGATCTCTTCTGCCTCCTACCAGATGTGGTCAGTTTTGCGTTGCATGGGGCTGCTTTGATCTTGGCTAATCCTCTCACTATGGTGGCCTGTGGGTTGTAAGCTGAGCTACAGTGACTTTCACTGTGACAACTGCCCTCTCCTTTGCATGTTTTCTCATCCTCCAGCAGGGAAGTGTGGGCTTGGGCACATGGCTGAGGGAGGATTTCAAGACACAGAATCAGAAACACACTAAGACTTCTTTAGACTCACTGTCAGCCATGCCATTGTCTATTGGGCAAATCAAATAAAACATTACTCCTACCAGATTCAAAGATGGAGAAGATACTCACCTCTAGATAGGTGGAGCTACACAGGTGTTGCAAAAGAGGTAGGTACAGAGAAAAGCTAAAACCACTGCCCTGTCTGCAGTCTACCAGAGCTGTAAATTCCAATAGAACCATGTTTTATTGGATATTTCAAGAACGAAGCCTTAAAGCATGACTTTTTCCAATCCTTCCATCAACATTTGAATGAAATACCTGGATAAAAATGTGAGAGTCAGGGCTTATGTTTAATGCAAAGTTACTGAAATTCTACCCAGAATGTCAAGGTTCTCCCAGATGTAAATATCTCTACCTGCCTCCTCCTCTCTGGCTCACCATAACTAGATTAAGAAGAAATATTTTTTCTTTCAAGATATACAACTGAGTCCAGGGATCTCATATTTGATTCATCAACTACAAAACTAGAAATTTCTTCTTCCACTCCTGCCATCTGGATGTCCTCATGTCCATAGTGCCTTTCCTTTGATTGAACTGGATATGACATTTCAAAATAGAGACTTTCTTTATTAAAGGAAGGGAATTATGCTTGGGATATTAAGTACATTCTTTTGCAAAGAATGTTCTCTCTAAGATGAGGATTGTGAAGAGATTGAAGTCTCTGCACACTATAAGATTACAAGCACAGATGGTATGAATTGCTATTGCCATACCTGTGCCAGTTTTCTTTTCAGTTGGACAGAGGTTTCATGGCCAGTAATTCCTCACTTATGGAGAAAAAACCTTTCTTGTCTTCTTCAAGTTCCCCTGGGAAATTTTTTTGGATTTTTCCTATTTTAATATGTCTTCTAAGGAGGTTTTATAATTTATTAATGGATTTTCTCAATGTGTAGCTGTCATCAAAAGGATAAAAACAGTATATTGGTCTCTATAGTAAAGTGTGCATTTTTTTATTCCCATGCAGCCCTTTATAGTTGGCAGCAGTTCAAATCTTTAAAAAGGTATCATGAGCAGTGGACTAGTTAAGGATCACATTCAGCTGAAAAAACAGCCCAAATCAAACACTGACTTAGAGAAATTAAGGCTCTATTCACCCATCTATCAACTGGTCTATGCTAAGGTGCCCAGACTTACACACAGCTCAGTGCAACTCCCAGGGGCTCGGTACTCATTACCTTTTATCACTGTGCAATTTTCATTCTCATCATCACCAAATAGGTGCTATATCCTCAGGCACTGAATCCATATCCACGGAGAAAGATGGGGGAAGAATCAAGGGTATAGAACAAATGAAGTGCCAGAGTAATTTTTTCAAAGATTATTTTATTGAAGTATAACATATACCTGGAAAAATGAATATCATAGGTTCAATGAACTGTGACAAAATGAATATGTGCTATGTCACCAGAGCCCAGTCCTAAAAAGAGAACATGACCAGCCACTGAATTTCCCTGTGCACCCAAATCTAATCACCAGTCGCTTCCCCACAATTCAGTACCCACAATTGAAACAATATAGGTGAACTTTGTCTTCCATTTATGGGGATTCTATTCTATCCAGACAAAAATGTCCTATCTTCATCATTTAATATATACACTTCAGTGATGTTAATTATATTCACAATTTGACTTTGAATACATAGAATCATACAATACATATTATGTTGTGAGGTTGACTATTTATATTTAAACAATGCCAGTGTTCCTAGAAGTTCCATCTAAGAATCTGTTTTACAACTCTTTGGCCAAAATGGGTCATGTGGAGCAGATGTGTCTGATTACTTCAGGAAGTTCAGAAAGACAGGGATTTCAATGACTTCCCAGAAAGAAAGGAACGACACATATAAATTTCCAAAGATGCTGATAAAAAGGTCACAAGAAGTAACTGGGAAAAGAGCAGGGCTGCAAGGTTAGCATGTGGTGGATGTGGGGACAGAGATGACACATAGCCATCAGAGTTAGTGGGAAATTATCCAAACGTGGAAAAATGGTGACAAAATACATTTGGCTTATGTAAATAACATAGGGAATGCTGGATATACCAAAGCATATTAAGGCTGGCAGTAGAGGTGAAACGAATATAACAAAAGGATGGCTGGAGAGGAAGAAGGGTACAGAGGCCTCTGGAGGGGAGGCTGAGGTGATGCTCAGAATGATGAATAGGTTGCCCATGAAAGTAAACAGGTGCCTGGACAGACAGTTGTGAGCAAATGGATTCCTCTCTGGGATCTCAGAAAGTGCCAGGAGGAGAAATAGTAGAAGCCTTGTTGGTTTCCTGATTTCCTGCAAAGGAAGTGTCTGCCAACAGTGTTGTAGAAGCAACACTAAATTAAACACCCATATCCAAGAGTGTTCCATGTCATAGCATGGATCAGAACTTTATTCCTTTTCATGTCAATTCAGTGTTCCAACATATGAATACATCATATTGTGTTAATCCATTCATCTGTGATTGGACTCTTGGTTCTTTCCATCTCTGTATATTAAACATATTCACAGAAACAGAAATTTAAATTAAGTTAAGAATCTGCAGAGAAGGATAATTAGGTGTTATTGCTTAATAGGTAAGAGTTTCTGTTTTGAATGATGAAAACAATTGAGTAATAGAAGGTCGTGACGGTAGCACAACATTGTAAAAATAATTGATATCAGGGAATTGTGCAATTAAACATGGTTACAATTTAAGACCTCACATTGAATATACATATTTTACTACATTAAAATAACTAATGTAAAATTTAATTAATAAAGCAAAAGCAAAACAAATCTAATAACTATCTCAGAAAGCTTTGCTTAAATACAATGTTGTTGAGATTATTCTAAGATGTTTAATGACATGCTAGCACCCTATTTAACAATGGACAAATGGTATCTCACCAAAATTAAAAACTTGTGCACCTCGAAGCACTTTAACATAACAATCTACACAATGGAAGAAAATATTAGGAAACCACGTATTAAGTAAAGGTTTAACATACAACATGCATGAAGAAATCCTCCAACTCAACAATAAAAATACAAACAACTCAATTAAAAGATGGTCCAAGGAAAAGAGACGCTTTCAGTTCCAAAGTATAGTGACAACATCCTCAATAAAGACTTGGATTCATTGTCTTTTCCAATCTGTTTTGGATCTGCATGGTCAGTTTAGTGCTTGGACTATATGTGTGTTAATAAAACAGACTATGGTGCTGACAGCTGAGCTATTGACAATGTTACCACTGTATATCAGTTCTGTAAATCAGATGTGATTTCCCATATGGAGAAAGAAGAGGGACTGTTCAGTGTATGATTAGGACTTCTCCAAGGCCAGAGCCTTGGCAATCTCCAGGAATCCATGCTGCATTACCAAAAGAGGATATTCAATGAATGAGCAGATTCTTGGAAATATCAATGAAAGATTTCCTTAGTTGAGTGATATTCTCTGAAATACAGGAATGAAAAATGATAATGCAACATCAAAGCTCCAAATTCACTCAATATTTGCCAAGTCACGAGCCCTATGTCAGGAAACAGTTTGATAAAGTCTTCAGTGACCAGTCATCCTGCAATCATCATAAGTATGCTCCCACTAGAAGTAAATCATATGACTATCATCTACATAGGAAAGCCTTCAGAAGAACTTGTGTCCTTATACGAAATGAGAGAATCTCATCAGAGAGAAACTATATGGCTTCCATCTATGTATGAAAGCCTTTGGCCAATCTTCCTACAGATGCCAAAAATAAATCACTGGGGAGAAATCATGTGAATGCCATCTGTGTGGGAAAACTTTGACTCATCCTTCTACTACTTGGACAATATGAGGAAAATCACAATGAAGGGAAGCATATGGGTGTCTTCTATATGGGACAGCTGTCAGCTGACAAGCTTCCTGTACATGGCATGCATGAACCCACAATTGGAAAGAAACAATATGAATGCTAGATACGTGGGAAACACTGCACTAATTGTTCTAACCTTAGATGATACTAGAGGAAAAACATATGTATGTCACATGTGTTGGAATGCATTCATCAATATTTTGACCTTAGATGACATACGATAACCCACTTTAAATGTTATGAATATTGAAGTGACTTCAGTCACATCTCTAACCACAAACAAATAAAAGAACCCTTACAAGGTTTGTCTATGAAATCAGTGTATAAATGCCTTTACTTAAAATTTATCCTTAAACAACATGATTGTAGTACACTTTGAGAAAACTTACACCTATAGTAACCTGGATGAGACAAATCTCAGCTCTAGCCTTGGTGGGTACAAGAACAGACCAGAGTAGGAATAAGACCTGAAACATCCATATACAGACAGGAAACTCTTCAGCATGAGAGAGAGACTCCAGGGGAACAACAGATAACATTTTCTTCTGGAGAAATTATTCAATGATATAAACATGAAAAATCTTTTACTTATAGAGCAATCTTTCTAAAATATGTGAGGGTTTACACTGTATAAAACACTGTGTATGTTATGAAAAGAAGAAATTTTGCAATGTAACTTTACTTCTGCTCAAATTCAAAATGGGGAAACATTCCCTAACCCATTCTATGAGGCCAACATCAGTCTCTTACCGAAGCCAGATAAAGATACCACAAGAAAAGATAACTACAGTCCAATATCTTTTATGAACATAGATGCAAATATCTTCAACAACATACTAGCAAACTGAAAGCAACAGGACATTAAAAGAATTATACACCAAGATCAAATGGGATTTATCCCTGGTATGCAAATGGGTTCAATATAAGAAAATCAATTAATGTAATACACCACATTAAGAGCATGAAGGAAAAATGTCATGTTTATCTCATTTGATGCAGAAAAGGATTTTGCCAAAATATAACAGCTTTTCTTTATAAAAACACTTAGAACACTAGGAATGGAAAGAAACTTCCTCAACATGATAAAGGACATATATGAAAACTTGACAGCTGATATCCACTTTAAAGGTGGAAAATTGAAAGCTTTCCCTCTAAGACCAGGAATAAGATAAGGATGCCCACTGTCATCCCTTTTTATTCAACAATGTACTAGAAGATCTTGCTAGAACAATTAGGTAAGAAAAATAAATAAAAATCATCCAAATTGGAAAGGGAAAAGTAAAAAAAAATTATCTATTTGCAGATGACATGATCCTATATAGTGTAAATCCTGAAAAATCCACAATAAAATTCTTAGAGCTAATAAATGAATTCAGGAAAGTGACTCAGTACAAGCTCAAGATCCAAAGAGCAGTAATGTTTCTACATAGAAGCAGTGATGAAATCAAGAAAAACAATCCATTCACAATAGGATTAAAATGATCAAATATCTATGGATATATCTAACCAAGGATGTAAAGTACTTATACACAGAAAACTAATAAAACTGCTAAAAAGAAATTAAAGAAGAACTAAATAAGTGAGAGGATTTTCTGTGTTCATGGGCTGGAAGACTACATATTTTTAAAATATCAATATTCCTGAAAGCAATTTAATTATTCAACACAGTCGCAATCACAATTCTAACAAGCTTCTTTGCAGAAATGGAAAAGCCAATCATCAAATGTATATGCAAGGGTAAGGGGTTTGAATAGCTAAAACCAACTTCAAAAAGAAGAATGAAGTTGGAGGGCTCACAATTTCCAATCTTCAAATGTGTTACAAAGCCACAGTAATCAGAACAGGATGGTACAGCACACATGTATAGGCCAATGGAATGGAAGTGAGAGCTCAGAAATCAGCCTTCACACTTATGGCCAACTTATTTCCACTGAAGTGGGAAAAAAATTGTCTCTTCAACAAATAGTTCTGGGAAAACTGGATTCCATTTGCAAAAAAAGGACGACGGCTACACTACTATTAAAAATTCAAATCAATCTGTACCAAACCCCTTAATGTAAGAATTAATATTAAACTCCTAGAAGAAAACTTACGAAAGCATTTTCAGGACCTTGGAACATACAACAAAACAAAAATAGGACTTAATCAGAATTAAAAATGTTTCCAACTCAAAGGAGTTTATCATGAAAATAACACAACAACCTATACAATGGAAGGAAATATTTGGAAACCACATATCTGATAAAGGTGTAATAATCAGAATATATAAAGGAATCCTTCAACTTAACAACAAAAAGAGAAACGATTAAAAATGGGCAAAAGACTTGAATCAAAGCCAGGTCTCTGGCATGGCAGGCGAGAACTCTGCCACTAAGCCACCATTGCACCACCCATCCCCATTATTTTTAACAAAAAACGTTTTTCTGCTTCCTTATAGGTACTAATTCACCTTTTATATGTATCGCCATCTTGTTTTCTTATTGTTCCACTTTGAGTTTTGTGGTCAGATTTTTTTTTAAATGTATCATCCTTTTAAAAAGTATCATCACCTGTCACTATTTGGAAGACATTCGTCTTTTTCATTCAAATAAGGAGAGCTTTTAATTTTTCATCAATATATTCGAGTCAATAAATATTTACACAGTATAACAATATAATTTGTCTGCAAAATGTATTTATACCTATGCTAATAATGTTCTCACTTCCACCTTATTCTCTTGGCCAAAGCAAATTAAACACTTTCAGTCTAGCCTAGAATAAAAAGTGGATAAATAGATGCCACTTGTTGATAGGGAAAATTGTAACATCAAAATGAAAACATATAGATAGAGAGGAAGGCGAAAACGGAACCACCACTGAAAACAGTCTACCCCATGAAATATTCAAAAGTTAATGCCCACAATTGGGTGAGCCACATCTCCATGGAAATAACCTAATCAGGTTTCCAACCTACAGCACTGAATAGGGATTAGAAGAAATGTTTGCTCCCAAAAGATTGATTAGGATTAAAATATCGCTTTTCTAGGGAACACAAATCTTTTCAAACTGGCACACCAAGGAATATTATTCACCCACTGAAAATAACGAAATATTGATATATGTTCCAAAAATTGGTGAAACTTGAAACTATCATGTTGAGTAAAATGATCCAGACACATGCAAAAAGACAAATATTGTATGATCTGGCTTCTATGAAATCCATAGAGTAAGCTAATTCATAGTTAGATAGTAGATTATAGGATACTAGGGGTCAGGCACCAGGGGAATGAAGAGATATTACATAATGGATACAGAGTTCCTGTTTGAAGAGATGAAAAAGTTTAGGTGAAGTTTAATGGTGATGGCAGCTCAATATAATGAATATAATTATTACCAATGATTGTATATTTGAAAGTGGTAAAAATGAACAAGATTGAGTTTTATTTATGTTTACCATAAACTTTAAAATAATATTTTAAAGATGTGATTTTTTATTTCCAGTTTAAATGAATAGAGATAATAACAGATCTAGTAAGTAAATAGTTGAGCACCATCCAAGGGATATGAGACATTATATATAAGACATATCATGGTGCATAAATGATCTAAATACATTTCTTATCTTTAGTAAACATTTTATAATGAGGGTTGATATAACAGGTCCCAATTTGTGCTACAAACATTACATTCCTAAGTGTTTGGGCAAAGCATCATTAAGCAAAAAATGTGTAGCATTCGTGGTTTTATGCCAAATGAACACAGTTCTCAACTTGGTCATAAATAACAGGAAATTCCTGGCAGAGACAATAGTGGCTGTGTTATCACCCACAGTCAATGCTTTGGAGATCCAATGGACCTAGCCAAGATAGGCTCCCCAGTCTGAGACTTCAGAGAAACTTTTTGTCAAGGATTGGATAACATTTTAGGTGTTTAGATCTATGGAAAGAAGGAGAGTTTATGGAAGATGTATAATCAAAACTGGTTTCTCCTCATAACATGGTCTCTTGGGAACAATCAGCTAGAAAAAAATTTTTCTGTTCAGACTATTTCAAAAAGGGACTATAATGGATCAGCAGTTGGAGTAAAAAGTTGCGGAAGTGCCTGAGGAGCAGCCATAAGGAAGCTATAAATATCTCTTCTGTGGCTTCTCCTTAGCTTATGCAACCTCAGGCTAAATGGGACATGGTTGTTTGTTTAGGGATTTAACTCTAGCTTGGGGATCCATGCCTGACTCCTTCTAGCTCTCTTATCTTGGGACAGAGCTTCCTTCTCCTTCACCAAATGCTAAGGGAGAAATTCAGACTTCCACCTGGAGACCTTCCTCTGCGAGAAACCATCCAGGTTAGTCGGAGAGTCAAGTAGATACACAAGAAGGGGACAGGTTGAATGGAAATGGAAAGCTTTGAAGTCAGATCATCTGGTGATAATTGAGACTAGCCCAGGATCTTTCAGTCTTTGTTTCCTGTCACTTAATTAATTAAGTCACTTAATATTTAATATATTTTCTAAAAGGAAGAGTTTGTTGAATTCAGCAATGAAAGTGGTTAGTGTAAACATAAAGTAAGAGGAAT
>PVIY010058287.1:0-12513 GCA_004026745.1 Myrmecophaga tridactyla | reverse complement strand
CTTAAAACGGTAACTGCTTCTCACACCACGTCTGACCTGCAGGCCCACCCCGTTGCCACCCAGACCACTGCCAGAGCAGCCCCTTGTTTGCCAAGATAAGAACCCTGCACTAATGAGATCCCCCCAAAGTCACAAACCCACAGCACAGTAGAGTGGGTGGGGGTGGGGGGCAATCTGCTTTGCTCTGGTGTTTAGATACTTGAGACACCTTAGCTGCCTCTTAGACTATTGTACCCCTTTTTTTTTTATTTCAAAATAAAGGCAAGATATCATTGAACATCAACAAAATAGTAGACTTCTCCTTATCCTATGCAGATCTTTAAACACTAGATGCACCTTGCAAGGTTTTGCTACGATTCTCAAAGTAGTCCAAATAAATGTTGCAAAGTTTTGCGGTTCCGGTTGGGAGAGTCTGGCCCATGGTCATGGGCTGACCTTCTTGTCTTCTCCTGCCGACAGGTCCCTAACTGAGCATCCTACAGCAGGTTGCTGGAGAATGGGGCCCTGTACCTGCCTCCCAGGGCCAGTGGCCAGCCTTCTTAGAACCCTTCCTACCTCAGATAGCAGTACAACCAGTGAAAGCTTCCTTCAGTGGTGTTCTTCCAGCTTTTTAGTTTTTAGTTCTTTCTGAACATTTTTCTTGTCCCCTGTGGTAGTTAGATTTAGCTGTCAACTTGGCCAGATAAAGGCACCTAGTTTTGTTGCTGCAGACATGAGCCAATGTTATGTGAACCTCATCTGTTGCTGATTACATCTGCAGTCGGCTAGGAGGCGTGCCTGCTGCAATGAATGATGTTTGACTTAATTGGCTGGTGCTTAAATGAGAGAGCACAACGTAGCACAGCCCAAACAGCTCAGCACACCTCATCTCGGCACTGGCAGCTCAGCCCAGGCCTTTGGAGATGCAGAAAGAAATCACCCCAGGGAAAGACGTTGGAACCCAGAGACCTGGAGAGAAGGCCAGGAGAGATCACTTTGTGCCTTCCCACGTAAGAAAGAACCTCAGTCGAAAGTTAGCTGCCTTTCCTCTGAAGAACTAACAAAATAAATCCCCTTTTATTAAAAGCCAATCCTTCTCTGGTGTGTTGCAATCCAGCCGCTAGCAAACTAGAACACCCCCCAAAGGTTTCTTCTTGTTTTCCAGTGGCATTAAGGATTTCTGGATGTTTTACAAATATTTTTTCTATTCCTAGGGATTTAGATGAGAAGGCTTTAGCATGAGCTCCGTTTGCCATCTTGCAGCTGGACTCTTCCGACCTATTTTTATTATCTTTTTAAAAATTTTTTGTTTATTTTTGTTGTTGTTGATTTGTTTATTATTTGGTTTCTTCTTCTGACTTATTTTTCAGTTTACAAATGGTAAGCCTCTCTCCTTCTACACCAAAGCTCAGCCAGCAGACCTGCTCCATATATGCTTCGTCTTCACATTGCTGCAAAAGTAATGTATGTCTTTCTAACAAAATCAAGCAATCCAGAATTACAGAAAGGAAAGAGCTAAATATTCCTGTCCTTTCTCCTCTAGACACCTTTGTGTACTTCAAAATATACATATGTGGAAATATCTATATATATATCTACATAAATGCAATCATACTATATGTAAAGGGAAACCTACATATAGTATGCAATATAGTAAAATTAAAAAAAAAATTTCCCTTTAGGAACTATCTTAAAATAGTTTTATTTTCCCCTGGGGAACAGATGAGTTTAACAGACCATTATTATTATCCACTGCTCCTAAGGTCTGTGACCCTTCCAAAAAGACAGGCTTTAAACGTTTGCACTGAGGAAGGAGAACATGCAACGTCAGCAAAATTCCCCACTTCCAGCCTTTTACGCACACCCACATTTTCCAGATGATGGCTATTTATTTTGCAATCATTCTTTGCACTAACTCTCCCTTTGAGCCCGTTGCCCCCTCTAATCTGTAATGTAAGCTCTGAGACATCTCGCGACCAAAGACCAGTGTCCATTTCTGGAGGGAAGTGCATTGTACATGCACAAAGTAGCATTGGACATGGAGCAGGTGCTCAGTAAACACTTTTGTCCAAATGCTTGTACTGAGCTGAAGTTTCTAGGACCATCTTTTCTCCTTTTTTTTAATTGTTTGTTTGAAATATATTATGTCCAATATTTTCTCATCATCAGTCTCTAAGGTAGAGCTATGCCTCTCTAACTTTACCCTGGTTTGGTTTCCATGCTCTCAATTCATGATTACATAATTATCTTTTGAGTTCACAATGATACAAAATATTCAATAACTTTTAAATGACCAGAAGCACATTCTTTACTACTTAATGCAAGATATTATGGATGGAGGAAAAATATTTCTTAAAAACTTGATAAACTGGCATACTAATGACAATCTATGACAGTTTTCTATCTTTAGTGCTAACGCATAAATCCATTTTTATGCCCTATAAAACAGGACTAAGATTTGATTCAGAAATGAGATTTTCTTATACTGATTTATACACTGTTCATATCGGAGCCAACCTTTTATTTTTGTTAGATGAATATGGAAAAAGCAACCTACAGTGATTAAATCAGTCCCTAAATTAGAGTATCTGCTGATGAGACTACCAATAAGCAGTTGTATATTAGGCTTTTTTAAAGAAATTACAAAAACACAATTTTCTGCAAATCTTAGTATCACTGAGAACATCTGCTTATAATTAATGGCATACTTATACACACGGAAATTTACTCTTCTATTTTTGTGTGATTTTTAAAAGCAAGGCTATTGGTGTGATTAAGCGATTACAAATAATAATCACTATTTTAATGAAATTTTCATTCTTGAAGAATTTTTAGATTCACAGAGAAGTTGCAAAGAGAATATAGGGAGTTCCCATGTATCGCTCACAGCTTCCCCTGAAGTTAACACCTTACAGTTCCCTACCTTTTTCAAAACCAAGAAGCCAACATGGGTACATCGCTGTTAACTAAATGTCAGAGTTCATTTGAAATTTGCTAGATTTTCCACAAATGTCAGCATAAGTATCTTAAAAACAGTAAGGTAGCAGAAAAGGGAGATTAAACTTCACTGTTTATAGTTTAATTCATGAAACTATAAATGATATTCTCGAGAAATTTCTTGTGTACCAATATCATATCACCTTTAACTATATATTACATTGATAAAGCTAAAAAAATCAGGCCTTGCTCAAGGGTTTTTTTTCACTAAATGATGCATATGAAATATGAAGTGACAGTGATAACATAGTGAACAGGTAGCTCAAGAATTAAAAGGCGCTTAACCAAATAATATAATATTTCTGGAAAGAAAAATGTAAATAAAAGTCACATTAAGACAAAAATGTTACATGATAATAAAAAATTTTCCATTCTCTCTAGCTGTATGGATATGACAGGCTCTCTAGAATCTATTGCTTCAAGATTTATTTACTAATACTTAAATGTGAAAAAGGTCCAGATGACAAGTTGGTTTTATTTCCATCTTAAGAATCATTCTATAAGGTGGTCTTGTGTAATGGGAGAGATGCAGGGTTTAGGGGGAGTAGAATCCCCCCAAAAGAGAATACTTTTGGTTTTGCTGTGCTTGGTAACAAAGAAGAATGGGTGACCTGCACTAAATTCAAGTGAGGGGAGTCTAATTTGAATGCTCACCTCATTTCCAGTGCCAGCTGGAGTCTCTGTACCTTGTTCATTTATTTCCACAAACAACTTGTGGAAAACATTGGACAGAAAGAGATTTCCTTTCACAGCTAATCCCAAGAAATTGTTTCACTCTGGCTAAAGGTGCCACTTGTCCTTCTATAGCTCAGGGCTGACAAAATCACAGCTCTCTTCCAGCTCGAACTTGAGACGGTGCGGCTGCTTTCACACGCCTCCATCACGTGCATACTGTCCATCTCTTTAACCACTCAGAGTTGTCAATCTTTTCAGGTTGCAGGTTTGGAACCAAGGGAAGAGGAGTCAGTAATTCCCAAGTGGAATGAGAAGTATTGGCTTAGTGAGGTCCATTAGAAACACATTTAGTCTAGGCTTTACATGGATGAATTAGGATCAGTCTTATTCCTGGGTGACAGAATATGCACTCTGGAAGTTTCTGTGTTTGGTAGGGAAACCCTACACAGTGCTGTCCTTCAGAATCTTTGTTTAGCAGATTGATAGTTCTCAGAGACCTTCTCTGAAAATAGAAGCACTTCCAAGATAGTGAGAAAGACATCAACTCTACTGTCAATTGCCTCAATAGAAATAGGCATTTAGGTGCTGCCTACACAAAGCGTATAACCCAGGGCACAGTGTATGCCATAGCCCCAAAAGCATTAGTTCTGCTATCATGGGAGACAGTTATTTGAAAACAAAATCAGAGATAAAATTGTCTATACTGTGTAATCACAACTTTAAGAAAAAGAAAAAGAAGAAAGAAAGCACAATTTTAGTTTACTAGCTGCTAAAGCAAATATCATACAATGGGTTGGCTCATGGTTTCAGAGGAATTTATTTTTTATTTATTTATTTTTTTACATAGGCAGGCACCAGGAATCTAACCCGGGTCCTCTGGCATGGCAGGCAAGCATTCTTGCCTGCTGAGCCACCGTGGCCCGCCCTCAGAGGAATTTATTGACTCATGGTTTCAGAGGCTGGAAGGCTTGCTTCCTCCCAGAGTTGGTATCTTCTGTTGGGCCAGCAATCTCCGAGGTTCCTTGTCTTTTCTGTCACATAGTAATGCACATGGCAGGGTCTTCTCCTTTCTCATTCTGAGAAAGAGATATTGTGAATGTAAAGCACCTAGCATTCAAGGTATGTTTGCTGTCTTCCCTAAAGGAAGCAGAGACAGGGAGGCCACATCCTTATGCTTCTCCCTGTAGACCAAACATAGGAACATCTTCACGCCAGACAGATGAATATCTTTACCTGCCCCAGTGCACCCACTAGTGTCTTTGGACAGCCATATGTGCAGCTGAGGTCATGGCTCTTGCAGTAGAGTAGAAGGTCCTTGGCTGGTGGCTTCACTATGTGAAATAGTTGATGTTTCTTTTTTCATTGCTGTCATCTGCAATGGTTTATTTGCAGAGGCATTCCATCACATGCCCGATTATTTATCTTCATTGGTTCTCAGTTCTCTGGGACAATGGATGAAACTGGTAGCCTTCTGCTGAATACTGGACTCACCTTCTGGAAATATGTATCTTAATGGACAACATCACCACTTGGGGATTGTTCTAGTTTGCTAGCTGCCAGAATGCAATATACCAGAAATGGAATGGCTTTTAAAAAGGGGAATTTAATGAGTTGCTACTTTACAGTTCTAAGGCCGAGAAAATGTCCCAATTAAAACAAGTCTATAGAAATGTCCAGTCTAAGGCATCCATCCAGGGAAAGATACCTTGGTTCAAGAAGGCCGATGAAGTTCAGGGTTTCTCTCTCAAGTAAGAAGGCACATGGCAAACACAGTCAGGGCTTTTCTCTCAGCTGGAAGGGCACATGGTGAGCATGGGGTTATCTGCTAGCTTTCTCTCCTGGCTTCCTTTTTAATGAAGCTCCCCAGGAGGCGTTTTCCTTCTTCATCTCCAAAGGTCACTGGCTGGTGGCCTCTCTGCTTCGTGGTGCTGCAGCATTCTCTGCTCTCTCTGAATTTATTTCATTCTCCAAAATGTTTCCTCTTTTATAGGACTCCAGAAACTTATCAAGATCCACCCAAATGAGTGGAGACATGTCATCACCTAATCCAGCCTAACAACCACTCTTGACAAAATCACATCATTCAGGAAGATGATCTGATTACAGTCTCAAACATACAGTATTGAATAGGGATTATTCTACCTTTATGAAATGGGATTTTGATTAAAACATGGCTTTTCTAGGGGACATACATCCTTTCAATTCAGCACAGGGATCTACCATTTTTGTGGCAACCTTTGGAAGTCATGGCAAGGTGGGTTCTACCAAACACATTAACGAGTGTGTTATCTTATGCAAATTATGTAAATACCAAATGATTTGGAAGCTGAGTAAAGTACCTTTCCTATGCCGACTTTTGAGAAAGTATTGTACCATAAAAACTGCAATTTGAATGCCGTAACGCTTTTATTTTTCTATCCGTGTAAATTTCCATCACAAGACTGTACCCTTCTGCCAAGCTGGTGGCCACATGCCCAGTACTGTCCACTCCTGTGGGACACAATGACTGTTTTAGATCCAGATGAACATATGAATACTGCCAACCGGGGTCCTTCAGGTCCTTCTGTTAGAGCTAGGGGCAAAGACTTTCTCTGTTAGGGTAGTGAAGCTGGAAGGGTGAATGTGGGAGGCCATATTCCCTGGCCATATGGATAAATCCCATCTTCAGTAGGAGAGAGTAAAGCCTAGTAATAAATAATAGAGAGTAAAGAACAATAACATAGAGGGAACCACAGCCAAGAGATGGAGAGAGAGCTAGAGGGAGGAAAAGAGGTCTGAGCTTTTGTTTTGAGACTCTAGAAACTCCTCTCCTAAAATACCAAGTTCCTCTTCACTTCACATTAACTAATACCAGTCCCCATTTTGTGGTGCTTTTCTATCATTTTCAGAAACTGAAAATTCCTGACTAATACACTAAACTAAGTAAATGTCCAGCTCATTTCTTTGGTTATACAGGCGTACTGACTAAAATGTTTCTCTTTCGCTATGCTTCCACTCATAAACTGCTCTGAACTTCTGAATGTTTGGGTTGGTGTTTTCCCATTGCCCAAAATAGTGCTCAGGGTGATTACTCACGTCAGATTGCCCTCGTTCCTGCTCAAACGGGCATTTTGTTGGCAATCCCAAATACATTCTCTCCCATCTCCTCACTAAGGCTCCTTGAAAAATTCACAGAAAGATATCAAGGCAGGTATTCGAGGTTCGTTGTAAAGGCAACTTTTTGATAGTTATGAGGCAGATGGAACTGGGTTGAGATGAATCTCCAGGTCATCCCATCTTTCCACCCCGAAACAGACTGCCTAAAATAAAGGACTCATCATTTGAGTTGCCAAACCACAGATGTGAAAGGAATATAAAAGTTATAAGGGGTGGCTTGTAGTCCCTAATCCAAAAAAATTGATATGGACAATTTTCTAGGAAAATACACATTAATAGAAACTCAAGAGTTTCTACTGAGTTTTTCAGGAAATCTGAAAAATGTATCAAATATAATTGAAAGTTTAAAATGTTCAAGGAACTACCTCCTCTGAAAACAGCATCCAACCCCAGACATTTAGAAAGGCAACTTCTTTTAAGCATCCAATCAATGGATAACCCCTACCCTATTAAAACTGTTCCAGAGCATAAAATAGAAAGTTCCCTGATAATGTTTATCAAGGTAGCATAATCCCAGTATGAAAACATAACAAAGCACAAATTCCTTACCTATATATAGAACAATGTCTCACAATGTGCAAGCAAAATAATCCTAAATTAAATTTTAGCAAACCACTCTAATTAATATGCCAGGAATGTAAGAAACATAAATCTAGGGAATCTATTAATATAGATTTGGGTCAGAGAAGAAAAACTATCATCTTGCTGGATATAAAAAAATTATTTATGATCTAATTTAGCATCCATTCCTAATTAAAATATGAAGTCATTGCAAATTAGCATAAACAGGTACTTCTTTAATATGAAAAATAACCCTTTTATCAAGCAAACTTCCCATAATCATGCTAACCATGAAACATTAGTGGCATTGACTTTAAAGTCACGAGAACACAGATGTCTTCTCTCACCACCATTATTCTCTTAAAGTGTGAGACAATGTAATAAAGCAAGAAAAATGCATGGGATATGTGTTGGTTTGAAATGATGTATGTACTCTAGAAAAGCCATGTTTTTATAAAAATCCCATTTGTAAAGGCAGAATAATCCCTATTCAATACTGTGTGTTTGAAACTATAATCAGATCATCTCCCTGTAGATGTGATTTAATCAAGAGTGGTTGTTAAACTGGATTTGGTGACAACAAGTCTCCACCCATTTGGGTGGGTCTTGATAAGTTTCTGGAGTCCTATAAAGAAGAAACATTTTGGAGAATGAGAGATTCGAAGAGAGCAGAGAATGCTGCAGCATCACGAAGAAGAGAGTCCACGGGCCAGCAACCTTTGGACATGAAAAGGAAAACGCCTCCGGGGAGCTTCATGAAACCAGAAACTAGGAGAGAAAGCTAGCAGATGATGTCATGCTCACCATGTGCCCTTCCAGATGAGAGAGAAGCCCTGACTGTGTTTGCCATATGCCTTCTCACTTGAGAGAGAAACCCTGAACTTCATCGGCCTTCTTGAACCAAGATATCTTTCCATAGATGGATGCCTTTGATTGGACATTTCTATAGACTTGTTTTAATTGGGACATTTTCTCGGCCTTGGAACTGTAAAGTAGCAACTCATTAAATTCCCCTTTTTAAAAGCCATTCCATTTCTGGTATATTGCATTCTGGCAGCTAGCAGACTAGAACAGGATACAATTACATAAAGGAAGAGATGAAATAATTATTATTATTTGCAGATAATATGGGAAGCAGTAAGAACCATCTGAAAAAAAGATTAAAACTAACAAGAACATTCTTCTTGTTGTCAAGTTACACCATTACACTAAAGTCAATTCTTTTCTGATTTCATAATAAAAGGTGAAGTGAAAATTATATAGTTAAATCCTTGTGATATGCTGTACTTACAAAAATAATGATTATGAAATATCATTAATTCATACTACAATGCTTGAAGCCAGGAATTTAACATTGATAGAAAACTATTAATGGATCTTATTTCAAATTTTAGCATCCTTCTTCTGGACAAGGAAACAGTCCAGGATCTCCCATTGCATTGAGTGGTCCTGTCTCCTTAGTATCCACTTTTCTGTGACGTTTCCTCATTCATTTTTTGTCTTTCATGACCTTGACATTTTTTGATAAACACTGGCCAGTTGTTTTATAGAATGTCCCTCAATTCATACTTGTCTGATGTGTTCTCAAGAAGATATTCAGGTTATGCAGTTTGGGTGAAAATACCACAAAGAAGTGATATTGAGTACTACTGAGGAGCTTGATGTTTATATGTGCCATTACTGATGATGTTATCTTTGGTCTCTTGATTACATGGTATCTGCCAGGTTTCTCTGCTGTAAAAATTACTGTTTATCCTTTTGCAATGAATAAGCATTATGTGCGGAGATATTTTGAGACTATGTAAATACACTGCTTCTCATCAAACTTTTGCCACTAATTTCAGCATTCATTGATGATTCTTGCATGACAGTTATTACTGTGATGTTTGCATATGGTGGTTTTCTATTTCCATCATTCTTTTTACATTGGTGAATTGAAATTCTACTATGCTATATGCATGGATGCATTTATTATGATGTCTCAGTGAAACACTGTGTACAGCCATGGCTGGTGCATAGACAACTTACTTTAGTGAGATATGTTGTACCTCTGCATTTAACAGGTCCTGCAGTTCCTAGCAGTCTGCCTTCTTCTTTCCACCTTTTCAGTCTTCTTGTGTTTGCTTTATACATAGTTTCCAGGGACCTTAGTTGTACTTAGTGGGAAAAGTAGGGAAAAATCCATCTACTCCATCTTCCTGAAAGTGGAAGTTTAATTGGCTTTTGGCAATTTTAAAAAACGTTTTGTAATAGGTTATTGATGGTGTTTAGAAAGGCTACTGACTTTGTGTGTTAATTCTTTGCCTCGCTAGCTGCTGAACTTTCCGTTGACGCTGATAGTTTAACAACTGCTTTTCTTTGATTATTTGAGTAGACAATCATATTATCTTCAAATAGTTACGTCTTTCTCTCCTCTCTCCCTCTCTTTTTCTCTTTCATTTTGCAATATTTTGTTGCCTATTTCTTTTTCATGACATGTTATATTGGCTAGGACCTCTAACTCAATATTGAATATTAGCAGTGATATCCACCTTTTCCTATTCATGGCTTAAATAAGGATACTTCTAACGTTTCACTATGAAGCATGATGTTTGCAGTAGATTTCAGATTAAAACAAATGAGCTAACAAAAGGGAGGTATTTAAAAGAAGGATCCTAGGGATTTCAAAGAGTCAAAGAAAGAATGGAACAAGTTTCCAGGCTTCAGTGTCAAAAATCTGTAGGTCATCCAAACACCTTCCTTCTCCATGTTCCTCCATTAATAATCCAAATTCCTGAGAGAGAATATGATGGGTTGACCTGCCCACTCCTGTGGTTAAAACAGGCAATTATGAAAACTCAGTGCTATGAGGAACGGTTAATTTCCCATAACTCTCATAAACTCTGTGCTATGAGGAAATAGGATGCTATTAGCAGAAGGGAAAAAGAAATGTCAGCATATAGGCATCTACCCCTCTAGGAAATTATTCGGCTGGGCTGGCTAACCTTAGGTAGCCCTCAATACTCATTTCAATCTAAAATACAACACAGAAAGTTGGAAAGAAGAGGAATATATAGCTATCTCACCTGCCGCCTACCCTAGAATGCCTAATCCTATTCTTAAATTTCTTTGTAGCTAAGGATGAAATGAAAAAGTGGGAATGTGAAATCCCTAGAGATGGCATTTTTGCCGGTGCTAACTTTATGTAGCCTCAAGCTCAGCTTACAGGACGGTTACATATCATTTGTTTGCAGTTGATTGCTCATGCCATTACCAGACCAGCCAGGAGTGCTGTTATTTCCCTTTTAAAGACGGGCTCCAGTTGAACTGTCCTAGAATCAATGTCCAAGGCAAGAAGGGACCAGGGCGGTCCAACTTCCTGCTCAGGGCGCACCTGTGGTTTCTCCGCACTGCCACACCGGGTCGCCGTGGCCTCGTAGTTGCGCATGCTCGCGGGCAGCCACCGCGCCCGCAGCGCACTTCGCCAGAGCCCGCCTCCCAGCGGGAACCATCGCTCTTACAGTCCCCACGCCACGGACCAAGGGGACGTCACGACCGGCTCCGGCACTCGTCATTAGAGTCTCCCGGAGGCCGGGCAAGTTTTCCTTAGAAACCCTGGTAGAGCCCGCCCTTCCCTAGGGCGACGCGGGAAGGTGCCTGCACACTTCTTCACTCATTCCCGGGGGCTTGCACCCGTCTTTCCTTGGATGACTCGCTGACCTTCTGTCGCACAAAGGCGATTCGAGGACATCCCCTAAGTGATTCTCGCCCAGGGGAGGGGGCCACAAATGGAACCCTTGGGGGGACATTCCAGCACATTAGGGACTGCCCAGCCCCGTCTTCTCCGTGGGAATGGGGACTGCCTGCAGGACCTCCGGGGCTCACGAGACAAGGGGACCCTGTGTCCCGCCAGGAGCTCCCGGGCGGGGGCTCCTAGGAGAGGGAAACGCCCAGAGCACGCAGACCAATTGCAGCTCTGACCCCTGAGGTGAGAGTGCCACCGTGAGGAAAGAGCCACAAAAATAAGCATAAGTCTAAGAGGACAACTCACAGCAACCAACAGGGTCTCCAGATGCCGCCGCTCTTATATCTGTGAACCCAGAGGAAACTTCCTGCTGCGCTGGTGCTTGAATAGGGCCACCCCAGGGCACGTGAAATTAAGGCAGAGTTTGGGATGAGACCTTGGGGAGGTCACGATGGCAGTGAGCTGCCAAAGGAGCTGGCACAAACCAGAAAGTGCTGGAGAAGGAGAAAAGGACAAAGACGCTGTAGTTTTGTGGCTTTTCACCTTCAAGGAAGATGTCCCTGACCTTGAACCTTTCCTTCTTTCTGTTAGAGAAGTTGGTTTTACAGCGCAATAATGCATAAAATACAGGGTTCCCTACACCACCCTATTATTAAACCTTGCAATGGGGCGGGACATTTGTTACAACTGATGAAAGCCCATTTTTATAGTTGGTCTATTTACTGTGGCCCATGGTTTAAATCAGGGTTCACTGTGTAGTACAGTTTCATGTATTTTTTTAAATCATTTTTATTCTACTACCATATATACAACCTAAAACTTCCACTATTAACCACATTCAACAATATAATTCTGTGCTGTCAATTACAGACACAACGTCGTGAACTTGTTCTTCTAATTTAACCTTTTCTTGTAAGATAATTGTAGATTCATATGCAGTTGCAAGAAGTAACATAGAGACCTCTGTACCCAATTTTCCACAGTGATAACGTCTTGCAAAACCATGGTACGGTATCGCAACCAGGACACTGGCCTCGCCTCGGCCAAAACACGGAGCCTTTCCCAAGGCAGTATGCCACGCGCAGCCCTTTCGAGGCCACGCCCACTTCCCTCCTGCCCCCTCCCCGTATCCCCTGGCAACCACCAATCTGTTCGCCATTCCTATAAATTGTATCCTTGCGTGAATGTTATATGAATGGGATCAAGGCGGTTAAGGCTTGGGGGTTGGCTGGTTTCACGCACTACAATTCTCCGGAGATTCACGCAGCTTGCTGTGGTATCAATGCTTGGCTCCATCCGACAGCTGGGCAGCACGCATTACCCGCACCTCCATTCATCCACTTGGCCACCTGTCCGGGGCTGAGGGAAGGAGGACGCACGCGGCAGGAGGGTGCCCCCTTCTCCCCACGCAGCCTCCCAGA
>PVIY010058286.1:0-12515 GCA_004026745.1 Myrmecophaga tridactyla | reverse complement strand
GTATAATGATAGTGACTAAATGTACAAATTTAAAAATGTTTTTGCATGAGGAAGAACAAAAGAATGTCATTACTGCAGTGTGCTGAAAATAGATGGTAATTAATATTTTAAAATTTCAACTAATGTGTGAGACTAAAGCAAAAAATGTTTATTTGGTACAAATCTATACTTTGACTAGTGCATCTCCTAATATAACTTACGTAGATAGTTGATTGAACACCTTATGTACATGGAACTTTGTATAGGACGTGAGATTTTGTTGGTTTGTCCAGGTGATGCCCTGATGAATCCCAGAGTGATTTGATCAGTGAGTGGAAAAGTATTTGCAAAGTCCCCTTCGGGGAATGGTGAGAACGGGGGAAAACTCAACTCTCCCAAGTTGAATTCTTGATATTCTCACAAGCAGTGTGGACAACCAAAGCTATAGGCTGAGCCCCCAGTCCTGGGGTTTGTTCATATGAAACTTAACCCCACAAAGGATAGGTCAAGCCTACTTAAAATTAAGCCTAAGAGTCACCCCCAAGAGAACCACTTTTGTTGCTCAGATGTGGCCTCTCTCTCCAGCCAACACAGCAAACAGACTCACCACCCTCCCCCTGTCTACGTGGGACATGACTACCAGGGGTGTGGATCTTCCTGGCAACGTGGGACAGAAATCCCAGAATGAGCTGAGATTCAGCATCAAGGGATTGAGAAAAAGTCTAGAATGAGCTGAGACCCAGCATCAAGGGATTGAGAAAACCTTCTCGACCAAAAGGGGGAAGAGTGAAATGAGACAAAGTGTCAATGGCTGAGAGACTCCACACAGAGTCAAGAAGTTATCCTGGAGGTTATTCTTATGCATTAAGTAGATATCACCTTGTCATCCAAGATGTAATGGAGAGGCTGGAGGGAACTGCCTGAAAATGTAGAGCTGTGTTCCAGTAGCCATGTTTCTTGATGATGATTATATAATGCTATAGCTTTCACAATGTGACTGTGTGATTGTGGAAACCTTGTGTCTGATGCTCTTTTTATCTACCTTGTCAACAGATGAGAGGAACATATGGAATAAAAATAAATAATAGGGGGAACAAATGTTAAAATAGATTTAGTTTGAAATGCTAGTGATCAATTAAAGGGATAAGTAAGGGGTATGGCCTGTAAAATTTTTTTTTTCTGTTTGTTATATTTTTCTGTTGTTTTTTTATTTCTTTTTCTGAATTGATGCTAATGTTCTGGGGAATGATCATGATGATGAATATGCAACTATGTGATGATATTGTGAATTGCTGAGTGTATGTGTTGGGAATGTTTGTGTTTCTTGTAATTTTTTTTAATTAATAAAAAATTTTTTTTTAAATGAGGGAGAGATTAAGACATTGCCAGGTAAATAAAAGCTGAGGAAGTATGTCACCACTAGATCTACCTCACAAGCAACACTAAAGGGAACTCTTCACACTGAACGTAAAGCACACTAAACAATGGATCAAAGCAGTATAAAGAAATAAAGACCTACAATAAAGGTAACCATCTGGGTAAATATATGCTAGTATGGAAGATATTGTATTTTTTGGTATAAAACATCACTTTTTACTTCTTAACAGGTTCTAAAATGCAAAGGCATAAAAAGTAATGTCTATTGTTTTGGATACAGAATGTACAAAGATTCAATGCATATCATGTACCAAAAAAAGGTGGGGCGGAGGGGTGTAGGAACAGTATATGTGTAAGGTACTGAAGATAAATAGGTATCAAATCAAACATGACTGCTACAGATTCAGGATGTTAAATTTTAATCCCATAGTAACCACAAGGAAAATATATGAAAAATAGATTCAGAAAGAAATAAGAATGACTAAAATGGTACAGTGCAAAAAGTCAAATAAATATAAAAGTAAGCATTAATGAAGAATTGAGAGTAAAAAAGGTACAAGACCTACAAAGACCAAATAGCAAAATGGCAGAAGGAAGTTTTGCATTATCACCAGTTACTGTGAATATAAATGGATTTAACTCTCCAATCAAAAGGAAGAGAATGGCAGAATGGATTAAAAAAAAGCATGACCCAACTACATGCTATTTAAAGAGCCTCACCTTAAATTCAGACCCAAGTTGGTTAAAAGTAAAATGATGGAAAAATATATACCAGACAAATAGCAACTAAAAGAAGCTGGGGAAGCTATACTAGTATTAGATAAAATAAACTTTAAGTTGAAAACTGTTATGAGGAGCAAAAAAGGTCACTATATACGGATAACAAAGTCAATTCAACAAGAAGCCATAACAATTATAACTATGCATGCACCTAATGGCAGAGCCCCAAAATATATGAAGAAAACACTGACAGATTTGAAGAAAGAAAAAGATAGTTCTACATTAATAATAGGAGACTTCAATACACCATTTCAATAATGGATAGAAGATCAGTAAGAAAATAGAAAATTTGAATGATGCTCTAAATCAGCTAGACCTAACAGACATACATAGAACACTTCAACCTACAGCAGGAGAATACACATTCTTCTCTAGTGCATATGCATCATTCTCCAGGATAGACCACATTTTAGTTAACAAAACAAGTTTCAATAAATTAAACAACATTGAGATCATACTGTGTATCTTTTTTGACCCCAATGGAATGAAGCTAGGAATTTAAAACAGAGGGAAAACTGGAAAATTCACAAATATGTGGAAATTAAACAACATATTTAAACAAAATATTATTAAACTACCAATGGTTCAACCAAGAAATCACAAGGGAAATTAGGATATAACTTTATACAAACGGAAACGAAAACATGACATACCAAAACTTAAGTGATGCAGCAAAGGCAGTGCTAAATGGCTATATTAAAAAAAAACAAAAATATCTCAAACCAGAGACCTAGAGCAAACAAAACCCAAAGTGAGAAGAGAAAGGCAAATAACAAATATTAGTGAGGTTATAAATGAACTAGCGGGGGGGGGGGAAGAACAATAGAATCAACAAAATTCAAGGGAGTTGGTTCTTTGAAAAGATCAATAAAATCTACAAATCTTTAGCTAGATTGGCAAAGAAAAAAGGAGAGAAGACACAAGTAACTAAAATTAGAAATGAAAAGGGGGACATTACTATTGACCCCGCAAATAAAAAGGATTATAAGAGCACACTATAAAGAACTATATGCCAAAAATGGATAACTTAGATGAAATACACAAATTCCTAGAAACATACAACTATCTACATTGACTACAGAAGAAACAGAAGATCTCAATAGAGCACTAAACTAGTCTAGAAACTAAGAAGTAAAATATCTCCCAACAAAGAAAAGTCCAGCATCAGATGGCTTCACAGGGAACTTTCACCAAAATTCTAAGAAGAAACTGTTTAAACTGTTTCAAAATATTGAAGAGGAAGACACTCTAAGTCTATGAAGCCAATATCATCCTAATAGCAAAGCCAGATAAAGATACATAGAAAATTTACAGAATAATATCCCTTACAAACACAGATGCAAAAATCCTCAAGAAAACCAATCCAATAGCACATTAAAAAATTATACATCAAGATCAAGTGAGATTTATCTCAGGCACGCAAGGGTGGCTCAACACAAGAAAATCAATTAATGTAATCTACCAAAAATTAACAGAATGAAGGAAAATAAAACACTATAGTCTCAATTAATGCAGAAAAGGCATTTAAAATCTAGTACCCCATCTGTGCCAGTTTGAAGCAATTATGTACCCCAAAAAAGCCAGGTCCTTTAATTGTCATTCAAAATTGCTAGGTGGAATATCTGTTACTGTTTCCATGGAGATATGACCCACTTGATCATGGGTGGTAGCTTCTGATTAGATAGTTTCCATGGAGATGTCTCTCTACCCATTCAAGGTGGGGTTGTTTACTAGAGTCCTTTAAGAGGGAACCATTTTGGAATAAGCTACACAGCCACCAGAACCAACAGAGTCAACAGAATGGGAAAAGCCCCAGGAAAGCTGTTGAAGAAGACTGGTAAGACAGCTCGCAGACGTTGCCATGTGCCTTTCCAGCTGAGAAAGAAACCTCGAACATCATCAGCCTTCTTGAACCAAGGTATCTCTCCCTGGATGCCTTAATTTGGACATTTTTATAGACTTACCTTAATTTGGACATTTTCATGGCCTTAGAACTGTAAACTTGCAATGTAATAAATTCCCCTTTTTAAAAGCTGTTCCATTTCTGATACCTTGCATTCTGGCACATTTAAGAAACTAAAACACCATCCTAGAAAACTAGGAATAGAAGGAAACTTCCTCAACATGATAAAGGGTGTATATGAAAAACCCACAGCTAACAACTTAATGGTGAAAGTCTGAAAACCTTCCCTCTAAGGAACAAGACAAGGATGCCCGACATCACCACTGATTTCAACATTGCACTGCAAGTTCTAGCCAGAGCAATCAGGCAAGAGAAAAAAAAAAAAGAGGCATCCAAACTGGAAAGGAAGAAGTAATACTTACCCTACTTGTAAATGACATGATCCTAAATACAGAAAATCTTGAAAAATCCACCAACAAAGTTACTGGAATTAATAAACTAATTCAACAAACTGGTAGGGTCCAAGATTAACACACAAAAATCAGCAGCGTTTCTATACACTAGTAATGGACAATCTGCAGATGAAATTAAGAAAAAAAAATGTAGTTAAAATAGAAACTAAAAGAATCAAATATCTAGGAATAAATCTAACCAAAGATGTGAAGGACTTGTATACATAAAACTACAAAATATTGCTAAAAGAAATCAGAGATGACCTAAATAAACAGAAGGCCATTCCGTATTCCAGGACTGGAATACTTAATATTAGCATGTCATTTCTACCCAAAGCAATTTACACATTCAACACAATCCCAATCAACATTCCAATAGCCTTCTTCTCAGAAACATTAATGCCAATCATCAAACTTATATGGCAGGGTAAGGTGCCCTGAATAGCCAAAGCCATCCTGAAAAAGAAGAATGAAGTTGGAGTATTCACACTTCTGATCTCGAAAATTTATTACAAAACCATGGTAATGACAATGGCTCAGTACTGGCACAGGAACTCACATACAGACCAATGGAATAGAACTGAGATGTCAGAAATAAGCCCTCATATCTATGGCCAACTGCTTTTTTTTTTGGCATGGGCAGGCTCTGGGAATCAAACCCAGGTTTCTGGCATGGCAGGCAAGAATTCTGCCACTGAGCCACCATTGCACTGCCCTGGCCAACTGATTTTTGACAAGGGTACCAAGTCTACTCAATTGGGAAATAACAGATTCTACAACAAATGGTGCTGGGAAAAGTGGATAGATATCACTATGCAAAAGAATGAAGGTGGACTCCTACCTCACACCCTACGCAAATATCAACTCAAAATAGATCAAAGATGTAAACGTAAGAACCAGAACTACAAAACTCTTGGAAGAAAACATAGGGAAGCATCCTCAGGACTTATATTAAGCAATGGCTTAGAAGACATTACACTCAAAACATAAGCAATAACAAAAAAATAGGTAAATGGGACCTCATCAAAATTAAAGACTTTTGTGCATCAAAGGAGTTTATCATGAAAATAAAGAGACAACCTAAAAAATGGGAAAAAATATTTGGAAACCACTTATTGATAAGGGTTTAATATCCAGATATAAAATCTTACAACTCAACAATAAAAAGACAAATCAATTAAGAATGGATAAAAGACTTGAATAGACATTTCTCCAAGAAAGATAATGGCCAATAAGCACATGAAAAGATGCTCAACATCATTAGCCATTAGGGAAATGCAAATCAAAACCATAATGAGACAACCTTTTATACTCATTAAAACGCCTATTAACTATAGAAAATTACAAGTAGGTTGGAGATAATGTGGAGAAATAGAAACACTACTCATTGTTGGTGGGAATATAAAATGGTGCATCTGCTATGGAAGACAGTTTAGCAGTTCCTCAGAAAGTTAAGTAGAGAATTACAATATGACCTGATAATCCCTCTTCTAGGTATATACCCCAAAGAAATTTGCACAACCATGTTCATGGCAGCATTATTCACAATTGCCAAAAGGTAGAAGCAACTCAAGTGTTCATCAATGGATGAATGCAGGAAGTGTGGTATATACATACATGGAATATTATTCAGCTGCAAAAAGGAATGAAGTTCTGATACATGTGGCAACATGGATGAACGTTGAAGACATCCTGAGGTAAATGGGACCCCATCAAAATTAAAGACTTTTGTGCACCAAAGAAATTTATCATGAAAATAAAGAGATAAAAAACAAAGACATGCTAAGTGAAATAAGATATATACAAAAGATCAAATATGATCTCATTATGAAATATCAGCGCAAGCAAATTCAGAGTCAGAAACTAGAACAGAGGTTATCAGGAGCTAGGATTTGGGTTGGAAATGGGGAGTTAATGCTTAAATTGTACAGGGTTTCTATTTGGGTTGATAGAAAAGTAATGGATGATGGTGATGTTAGTATAGCATCGGAACGTAATTAACAGGACTGAATTATATATTTGAAAGGTTAAAAGGGGAAATTTTAGGTTATATATATTAGCAGAATAAAAAAAATTTTTTTAGGGTGCATGGGTGGTTCAGTGGTAGAATGCCCACTTGCCATGTGGGAGATCAGGTTTAATTCCTGGCCCACGCACCCATCACCTGCCCCCCCAAATAATAATAATAATAATAATAATAATAATAATAGGGTGGTATATGGAAACTGCATATTTTCTGCATCATTTTTCTGTAGATCTATAATTTCTCTAATTAAAACAAACAAAAAAACACCTTTTCAAAGAAGCTCCAACTTCCAATCTCTTGCTTCTACAATTTATCATTTGCAGTAATCTTCAAAACTAAGAAAAATAAGTTCCCTCCTCATAAACATCAGGTCTAGATACATAGGCCTCTTTGCTGCTCCTTGAACACAACAGACACACATTCAGCCGTAGCAACTTTGCCAGCCATTCCCTTTACTAGAGCATTCTTCTCTCAGACATCTGCATTGCTAACACCTTCATCTCTTTCAAATTTGCTCCCATGACACCATCTAATGTGACATGAATGGGTGGGTAGATGAATGAATGAATGAACGAATGGACTACAAAGAAGGCAAAAGAAAAAAAGTCTCTTTTCTCTCTTCATTTACCCAGTGCCTGCAGCACACACCTACTGTCAAACAGTGCGATGATTTCATGAATATGGGTCTCATCTTGTCACCCACAACTCTCCTGACCCACAAAAGTCAACACTCTTCCCTTACTTTTTTTTCACCTCTGCCCCTTGAGTATCTATCAAGCTGATATTCAAGGGTAACTACACTATTTCCCATGAAGAGAACTCTCTCCCCTCTCAGCCTCTAGGCCTCTGAACAACACTCGACACCACTTCTCTTTTGCTATATTTCTGCGTGATGCTGTTATCCCTCATTAATTTCCTGGTTGTGAAAACCTGGTGTCTGATGCTTCTTTTGTCTATGGTACAGACAGATGAGTAAAAAACATGGATTAAAATGTAAACAAAATAATAGGGGGAAACAAATGTTAAAATAAATTGAATAAATTGAAATATTAGTAATCAATGAAAGGGATTGGTAAGGGGTATAGAAAAAAATAGGGGAACAAAGGTTAAAATATATTGGAGAGATGGAAATACTAGTGGTTAATGAGAGGGAGGGGTAAGGGGTATGATATGTACGAGTTTTTTCTTTTCTCTTTTTATTTATTTATCTGGAGTGATGCAAATGTTCTAAGAAATGATCATGGTGATAAATATACAACTATGTGATGGTATTGTGAGCCACTGATTGTACACCAAGTATGGAATGTTCGTATGTTAAGACTGTGTTTGTGTGTTGTTTTGTCAATAAAAATATTTCTTTAAAAGTTTAACTTCGTGTATAAGCAGTCACTTATTCAATTATTCAACTTTTTGCATTCCAGGCTGAGAAGGGAAACGGATAAAGGGAAATTTCTCCCTAAAATCCCCATGGTAGGGCCTGTGTTCTCTTCTGTCCTTCATCTCTGTTTATCACTTGCAGCCTGGATTAGGTAACCCAAGCAGACTGTCAGGTCATTTCAAGAGAATATAACTGGACAAGAGTGCTTGGGGAAAGAAGTTTTAAAAAAGTTTAAAGCAGTCCCTGAAATTCTCAGACCACATATCCACTTTCAGTTTTTCTAGACCATGGAATCCACATTAACTCAGAATCCAAGTTCAGCCCCGTTAAAAAGGCAATCCCCCTCTGTAGAAAGGATCATCACTTCTGATAGAGTGTCATCTAACTCTCACAGTCTGTTTACAAAATACTTTGGACGTAAAGGCGATAATGATTTGCTCTGGCTCCCTTGAAACCAAATAACAGTCTTGTTTTATTGCTGCTACATGTCTTATTTCCAAAGGCTCACCTTTGTAAAACAAAAATAAGTAAAAAATATAATGGCATTATATTATTTAATAATAGTGTTTAATTTACTGTAAACTACTTTTAAAGTCAGTATTTTTATCTGGATTGAACCTGATTGTCTCAAACACATAGCAACTAGAATCTGTAATTTTTCCTTAATTCTAAATATGTGTAGATAAAAACATCATCTGGATCGTGTTATATGTTTACTGATATATTCTATGTAATTCAATGGATAACCTCAGAGGTGTGAACTTCTAGAATCTGTCCCCCAAGAAAATGAATGTGTTCACAAATCAGCCTTGTATTATGACAAAAGCTGAACTTCTGGGAATGTGTACTATTACATTATACCTTTGTTAAAGCAATAAAAGATATGAAAAGCTACGGGACAAGTCATCCCTGTTCTTTTGCCTCCTTGCCCATGAAAGCCCATCTCTGACCTCTTCCGAGGCATGTCCTGGCCAGGCCTCTGCAGCCCCTTAAGGTTTCTCTATGGCCCCTGAGTCAGAACCAAAGGCTACTCTCCTTCACTCACTGTCTCGACAGCACTTCCTCCTATACAAACAGTTTTGGATTCTGTTTCCTCACCCTCTTCATTTCTTAATGACGTTCAAAGTACGGGCTTGGTATTAAACACTGACACTTCCCAACACATTCTACCTTAACTTGACTATGCTGCCCTGGTCCCCTCAACATTGCAGCCTCATTTGGGAAGTCCACTGCTACTCCAGCAACCACAGAATCGTTTCTCCCAGCTCTGGACACCTTCGGGCTTCGAATGGCTAAGAAGCTAGCAAGTAAGGGGGTCCTAGGTGTAGAACAATGCCCCAAACAGCCCCCGGGAGCCTGGCTGGCAGGGACGCCTCCAGGAGGATAAAAAGGCGCTGCTCACCTGGGGTGCGGCGGTCGGCGGCCTTGGGGCCATTCCCACCTCGTTGGGACCCCGCTCCAGGATAGGAACTGGGAAGAGAGGAGAGGCCGACTCACGCGGCTGCAACCTCACCTCCATCCCGCCCCTCCCTGCTGGGTAGGACCCACCTCCTCCACCTAGACGCTTCTCCTCCGGGAGGGAAACGTGGGGAAGCGCTTGGGCCCCGCCCAGGCCGGGCCTGCCATTCCCCCTTCCCCAAATTAAAGGCTTCGGTCGCGCCCCCTACAGCACCCCAGTCACGCCCAGGCCCAACCGCAGGATGGAAGGGCGCGGTCTCACAGACACCCGCCAAACCCATGGGAAGTGCCGCCCCACCCCGCGCACTCGGAATCACCGCCTTCTGGAGGTTCCGGATTTTTCGACCTCCGGCCCACTCAGGGCCTCGGGCGGCTCCTCCCGCCCGGGTTCCAAGCTCCGTCCTCTCCGATTCCGCTTAGCGGAGGGACCGCCCAAAGCGGCCAGAGCCGCACCGGGGCCGGACAATGGCCGCAGCTGCGGGCCTGAACCAGAAGTGCGCTTGCGCACGAGGAGCTTCGCGCCCGCAACCCCCTGCCCAGGGCGGCGGTGCGAACTACACTTCCCAGAGGCCTCGCGTGCTCGTCCCGCAGCGGCGGCCTCGGAGGACGCCGCACCTCCCTCCCGGTACTGCTACGAGGGCCAGGCGAGGCGGACATTGTGGCTTTAGTATTTGTGTGCCCACCGCAGGTAGTCTCGGAGCTCCTCTTGTGGGCCAGAGGCAAGATGCTGGAGGCGAGGTAGAGCGGTAGGCCGGTCCGGAAACGCTCCGCTTTCGGGGAGCAGCGAGCGCGCACTCCCGTAGGCAGACAAAAAGCATAGCAAGGTGCTGAGTTGGGCAATAGAAATAAGAAAGTGAAGGAGTAGAGCTACGTTAGAGTGGTCTGGGGAGGCCTCTCTGGGACGATGATGTTGGAGCTGAGACTTAAGGAAGCACCCACAGGAACATGTAGAAGAAAAGCGCTAGCTCAGGTGGTGCTAAAGCCCTGAGGTGGAAACGAGCTTGGTGTATTTCAAAAACAGAAGCCCGGTTTAACTGTAGCAGGGAGTGGGGTGAGGGGGGGGTGAGGGTGAGGCGGCTGTGGGGAGGAGAGTGAGTGAAGTAGAGGTGGCACGGGTAGGCTGGGGCTTGATCGAGCAGGGCTTTAGAGGCAATGATGAGGGTAGATTTTACTTTTGGGTGGGTGGGAGCCATTGGATTAGCAGCAGCAGTGGAGTTCCATATTATTACTATGAGGAGGTAAGTGGGACTTTTCCTCTTGTCCCAGAATTGGTAACCAACACTCAGATCTGAGTATTAAGTTTTCCCGCGTTCTGAAGAGAGACAGAACAAACATTTGGGGCTAGACACCTCCTCAGTTCTTATGGGGGGGGGGCACCTGGTGCTGAATTTGGCCTACTACTATCAAAGATTGCCTTAACCCTTACCTCTCCTTCCCAGGCTATGTAAAGAGAGAATAGGAAAGAAGAAGAATTCTTCGGAATAGCAAGCCCTCCATCTAGTAGGGAATGCAGTGTCCCACCTCCACCCTGAAGATGAATATAAGAATGAAGCTCTCAAACATTGAGAGCATCTAGGAGAAGGGGAGATTTATGCCTCCCTAAGCAAATGGAAGAAGGATTAGATAGTAAATCTGAATTTGCATATTTTGTGTAGCAACTGAAGGCAATGGAAAACAATTAGCCTTTAAGTCCCCAGGGGAAGGGGGAACTCACAATAGGTGGGAGTGCAATAGTAAGAGGCCCTGAGGAGGCAGCGAAATGTTGAAGTGGAGCCCAATCTCCCAGTCAGGTTTCCACAAGTTTCCTCTAAGGAACTCTTAAGTACACTTCCATTTCTGGCAGTATGGCTAAGTAACTTTAATGTTACGTAAAATATCTTTAAACATATTTAAAATTTCATAGATGAGCTGGAAAATTAATAAGGAGGCACAGAGAGCAAAACTTAAGCAAAGCTGATAATTTAGAGAGGTAAGCAGAACACACTGAAAGCCAGCTTTCATCCAGTGGAAGGCATGAGCCACATAAGGTAAACTTGAGCTTTGTTTTTCCAGATCCAGTAAGTGCAGGGGCCAGGTGATAAAACTCAAGGCCCATCCAGAGGAGGAAATCTAATAGAAACCACCCCATCCCGCTACCCCCCCAGTAAAGCCTGGAACTTCAAGGGTGAAAATTCTTTGATGGAGACTGCGAGGTAAATGGCCTGTTTCTAACCTTGGCAATGAGTAGAAGAGGGGCAGATATATCTCCCCAGAGAATGTAAGCATAGGTTAGTCTTCACATAGATATGCAACCCAAATTCACAGTCTCTAGGTCTAAAGAACTGCAAGCTTAGATTTAGTTTAATTTGCTCCCAGGCATGTAGCAGAAGAAAACTCATACCCTGTCTGGGGGAAATCTACCTTCAGCCAGGCTTCAAAGCTTTTTCCCAAATAATACCCCAAGAAATGAGAACTCACAGTCATAAATCACAAAACGTTTATAGATGATTAGATACTATAAAAAGAAAGGGGGAAAGAAGTATAATCAGAGTCAAATAAACCTCAGACACAGGGAATTCTTAGATACAAAGTTTTAAATCATATATCGTTCAAAAATATTAAAAAAAATACTAAAGGAGGGGTTGAAAGCATGAATAAAGAGTAAGAGTCTAAAAAATATTGAACAGAATTAAAAGACAACCAAATAGAACTTTTATAAATGAAAAATTACAATAAGTGAAATTTATTTTTTTTTAAACTTTTTTATTAATTAAAAAACTAATAAGTGAAATTTACATCCTTAGTTATATTTATTCCTAAATATTTTATTCTTTTGGTTGCAATTGTGAATGGAATTTTTTTCTTAATTTCCCCCTCATATTGTTCATCACTAGTATATGGAAACACTACAGATTTTTGAGTGTTGATCTTGTAATCTTGTAACCTGCCACTTTGCTGTACTCATTTATTAGCTCTAGTAGTTTTGCTGTGGATTTTCTGGGGGTTTTGACATATAGTATCATATCATCTGCAAACAGTGAGAATTCTACTTCTTCCTTTCCAATTTTGATGCTCTGTATTTCCTTTTCTTGTCTAATCACTTTGGCTGGAACTTCCAACACAATGTTGAATAACAATGGTGATAGTGGACATCCTTGTCTTGTTCCTGATCTTGGGGGAAAG
>PVIY010058285.1:0-12515 GCA_004026745.1 Myrmecophaga tridactyla | reverse complement strand
TCCACATAAGGAAGCCACTGACACTATTGAATATCTATTGCAGTGTAACAAATCACCACAAACCAGTGGCCTGCAACAACACACATTTATTCTCTCAGTTTTTGTGGGTCTTGAGTTTGTACATTGCTTAGCTTGGTCTGCTGCATAGGTTCTCACAAGGCAAGGTATCAACAAAGATGCATTCTTATCTAGAGGTTTGACTGGTGGAGAATCTGCTTCAAGCTCACTCAGGTTTTATTTTTGTACTTTCTTTTCTATCTCACTATCACCATTCCATGACCATTTATTGACAAGTCCCTTCCTGTTCCCAACCTCAGTATCCCTCTAACTCTGCAAAGCTAGAGCCACTTGATCACCTCCTGCTCTCCAACCTTCCCCCGTGCCTCATGATTTTGGGTTTTGTTTTTGAATTAGGGATTTGGATCCTGCTAACGAGTGGTATCTGAACTCCTAAGTGCCAATAGACTGCCTCCCTGCCTGGATTTCCCAGCGTTGCTCACCACAGATTGCTCTTCTCAGTGTTCCTCCCACTTCCTATGATCTCCACTGACTCACTTTCAAACTCCATCTGTTTAACTACGTTATGACTGGACCCTGTTTTGAACATACCTTGCCTATGTTGTACCTTGCCCACTGGATTGTAATTTCTTGTCATCACCTGCATCTGGGACAGTTTCTTAACTTCAGTCCTGTCCCAGTCCCTGATTCTGAACAGATTCTGATTTGCCATGTTCTGCTCTAACAAATTAGTAAGGCCAAGATAGATTCCAACATTTGCCATATCAGTCTCAGAAATAAGTTTTATGTGGTATGATATCATGGACAATGTGAAAAATGATCTGGGCCCTGAGGGATGGTTGGTTTTCCAAAGGTAAAGAAGAAGGTGATGGTTGGAGAGAATGGGGGTAATATGAGCACAGACACGTAGTTAGAAAATTACAAAAATTAAGTAACATTTCACATGTGCCTTCTCCTCACCACTCTGCCCCTCCCCTGCTGTAGCCCTTTCTTTTGCCCTCTCTAAAAATGGAAAAGATAATTCAACAGTCTCAGAGAACCTAAATTTCACCAAATTGGGTACACTTAAAGTCAAAGATATTACTAGACATAATGGAGGCAAACTTAAGCTAGATCAGGTTGATTTATTATCTGTTAATGTAGCCTCAAGAAGTATAAGACCTTTGAAGCCAGAGAGTTCTGGAAGAGAATCTTGGAGCTGACTTTCACCAATTGTTGTTCATGGGAAAGTCCATCTTTCTGAGCTTCAGATTCTGCAATGTAAAGACTTTCCTATTTACCATGGTTATTATAGGGACTAAACAAATTGCAAACATAAAGATCCTTACCCAGTGTCTGTAAGTCAAGTACCTTTCTTCCTTACCTTGAAAACCAAATAAAGGTATTCATTAAAACCTTAATCTAGCATGGAAGCACTAAGAACCTCAAGGCTTATAGCAAATCAATACCAGAAAGCTACTGAGGAAACAAAGCCTCTAGCCTCCAAAACCATAAAATAATAAATTCCCATTGTTTAAGCCAAACCATTGTGTGTAATTCTCAAAGCAACATGGCAAACTAACAGAAAGAGAGGAGAATGTGCAAAATGTGGCCCCTAGGGCAGGACAAGGAACATCACTGAAGAAATACTTGGGTTAAAAAAGAAGTGAATGAATTCCAAACTAATTTTGTTACCCTGTCTATAAAATGATGAAGGGACTAGATGATTTGCTAGGTTTTCAAGCTCCAACACTCTAAATTTCTATTTCCCAGAATCAGCCCTATAGGACAACTATTGATCTTATTCTTTCTTCCTTGGGTGTTTAAAGAACACTTAAAATATCTGGGTGGAGAAAATAAGGATTCTAGTGGTAGAAAGGATAGGAGAGAACAAGGGATAACCATACCCCATCCATGGAGTTTGTGATCCTAAAACACCTACATCTATCAAATGCTCAATTCATGGTGTGGTCTGTTTAGGGAAAATGAATTGGTCTACAAATGAAGGAATGGGTCAAAAAATAAAACCTTTATTAAATAATAAATAAAACATCCATGTAGATATATTCTTTTGTTTGTCGCACATGAGTATCTCTCATTTCTGTCCAATGAAATCCAAGGACAAGTGAAGTTGTCCAGATAAATGGTCCATGACACAGATGTCCACCAAACTCTAAGTTCCAAGTTCATCTCCTTTGGCCACAGCATATGCAGGAGCAAGGAGTTGTTTTTGATTCATAATAAATTAGATAACTAATTATTATATTCACTTTAAATACTCATATCTTGTCTTCTCCATATCTCACCTAACAATGTAACCATTCATTAGCATTCGATCTCTGTGTCACCATTCTGGCATTAGGGTCAAACTCAAATTGTGTTGAGCCACTGAAAAAATAGAAAAATCCTGCAAATATAGCAGAATAATGAGACATTCTTCAAATAAATAAATTTTGCAACACATAAAACTCAAAATAAAAGTGAACTAATATGGATGGCATTTAAGTGACTACTCTGTGCTGGCCACTTAACTAAATACTTTACATACTTTCACTTACCCTTATGAAAAAAAAGCGAGGTTAGTGTTACTGAGGGGAAAAACTGAAAATTTGGGAGACTTCGGTATTCTCCCCAGGTAACATTGCTAATGAAAAATGGAGGGAAGAATCCAACTCATCTATCTGACTCCAAAATCAGTGCTCTGAAACACTAGATTATATTGTCGCCAAACAGATCAAATTCAGTAATATTTGTAAACCGTGGTTTATTTTTGTCTTTCTTCCCAAACCCCACCTCTTCTCCCAGATCCTAAATCACACCTCAGTAGACAATTGAACCCCAGAGAATCTGACAAACAATAAAATATACCAGAGGACCAATTCCTGTTTTGCATACATTATGGTCAAGTTATCCTAGTAATGATCATCAGCCTCATGAGCATTATGATTTTCAAGTTTTGGCAGCTCCCTCCAGTATTTCTTCAAAATAAGAAAAACAAAACAGATTTTTTTCCTTCCCATCTACTGATTACTAGGAATATTTTTTTTATTTGGACCATATGAGAGGAATATATGACCAACGTAAACAATTACAGACTGCAATGGAAGGCAAGAAGATGCCCCTTGGGATAGTATAGGACAGAAAAGGCACTAAATGGGATAGAGGAGAAAGAAGGCCAGCTTTCATTAAGCATGGCTCATACTTGGCTGCATTTTTATACCAATCTAGTCACCTGAAAGATAATGCGTATGGTGTGAGGAAACATTCTTTGATTTTATGGGCAGGTATGAAACAGACTCATGAATTATCTAGATCACCCAGGAAAAACAAAACTTAAACTCAACCTACATAAGTAGGGAATTTAGCATTTTGAAGAGTTTGGAATGAAAGGGTATAAAACTGGATGATTTCAAACTCATGTTGATTCTCTGCTTCATTTTAATAGCATAAAATACCCCAAAGGGTGCTAATTGAAAATGAAATGAGAGTTCTCTTACCAAATGCCTGTACAACAGCATCAACCTTTGGCTCAACTCCTGGAAAGTCATCAGCAATTAGTCTGGGAAAGCTTTGGTCCAAAGACTGACTAATTTCATCAAATCTGTACCAAGTGAAAGATGTAGAGCTCAGCATTGTGTAGAGTGCCCATTACAAAGTCCAGTGCAATATAATATTAATATTTCAGTGTGGAAGAATGGACATATTATTTCAAGTAGTACAAAGAGAGATTACATAATTTTAGGGCTACAAAAATATGTGGCTTTCCAAGGCTTACACACCTAACACAAAGAAAAAAAATTTCCCCAGAAAAAGGGACATCTTGCAATTCTACAGAAGTTCCATTCGTGTGCCTGGGGTCAATTTTCTCAGCTTGAACACACAGAACCCAAGTCCCTTTATGCCACAAGTACATGAGGACTATGAATACATAAGATGCAAAGTAAGTTAAATCATTTGGCTAAAAATAAACTTCTGACTCCCTACTTCACTTGGCCCCCAACTGCCTCCTCAGCCTGGCACACCTGGGCTTCCCATGGCAGCCATATGGTGCGTAGTGGTGGGATAAGAAGCCAACAGGCCTTTGGCCCATCGTCTGGATCTCGGTAGGCTTCTCCTCATGTCTATGGTGTCTGGGTAGATGGCCCTATAGTCTGCCTTTATGAGATCCTTTCGTTATATGTGGGAAGTCACACAATTGTCAATTATCTTCTTCATAATCAGAAAGTTGGAAATTAGAGGAAGTTGGAAGAAGTTAGAGGATGAGGGGTAGGGGATTTCCTTAGGGGAAATAGAAAATCTTAATTTGGCTCTATACAAGGTCATTCCAATTGCCTCACTGCCAGTATTTTTCCTCTACAAAGAAGTAGGTTTTCTTCTTTTCCTGATCAGAAACAGCTGCATCAATTTTCCTTATGGTTGGAGGGAAACCCAGGCTATCAATGTCTCTTGGATAACCTGCTTGTACCTCAAGTCCTCTGGTAGCCCAGAACTTATTCCCTATTGAAAAAATAAACACATGAAATTTTGAGATATGCCTTTCAGTTTTAGAAATGATTTTAGTGCATTTGACTGTTGTGGTAGAGAGGATGTCTCAGTTTTAGTTCCAATCCCCAACCCGATGTCCAGTTCATATTAGCTGTTTGATAAATATTCTCCAATTAAATGAATGAACAATAAAAGAACAAATAACTTTGGGCCCCTGGCCTTCCTATGTCTTATATTTATTATGCATAAACTAGAGTTATCAGTCCTAGTTATTTTTTATAATTTCTGATGATCTCTTAACCTAAATAGCTAACCTACATGTCCCTTCCAAGCATCACATCTATGGGTCAATTGTTTACTGAGCACTTCCCCTTGGATATGTCTTATTCATGGAGTCTATAATCTGTACTTCTTCTAAGTACCTCTGGATTGACCCAAATTTGAATGAATTAAGACAATGGTCTCCTATCATTCTCTCTGCCTACGTTTTGTCCCTGACCGCCAAACTTGAATCCTTTCCTCACATCACTTCAAGAATTATTAATAAAAAAATAATAATAATAATAAGTAATCAAAAATGCCAAATTATTACATATCTATCTTGTTTCATCTGAACTGCATGAGTTAGTCATGCCTTTGCAGTTCTAGATTCTTACTTTTGTATAATTAGTTCCCTCTGCCTTGAAGACCTTTTACTGTATACACCTTCAATCTCTCTTCACACAGAAAAGTTCTTCTACTTCAAGACCCATCCCAAACATCACCAGTTTTCAGGATTTGTTGAACCTTGGGGTCTGGATTGGGTGGTTGGTGCCCCATGGCTTACCCAATCCCGACACTTATACATGGTTTCATCTGTTTTCACTTCTAGAATATGAGCCCCTTTTAGCTCTAACCTCCATGAACTACCACGGTGCTTGGAACATTGCAAGTGATAAATATTAGATCAATTAATGGATAATACCAATAGCAATAGCAACAGCTTTAAAGTTGTATAACCATTTACTATATACAATGAGATTTCACATTATTTCAGATAAACCTAAAATAAATGAAATTAGGTTAAAATAATTATAAAAAAATTAAAGAAATCATCATACAGTTGAATATTTAAAAATATTCCCAAATAATTTATGACTCAAGGAAAAGATTTTTAAAGCGAAATAATAAAAACAACTTCAAATGATAATAATGAAGCATTAATATTCAATGAACAATTATGCAATTGTTTTATGAACTATAATGAAACATACAAAATTATGGGATGATGTAAATCCTTGGAAAAAATAATATTTAAAGATGTAAATGTATTCAGTAGAAAAGAAAAAGGCTGCAAGTTACTAAGGCAAGTATGAAATTTAAGAATTTATAAAAAATGACAAAATATTCAAAGGACAGCAAAAGCTGAAGACATTCATAAGACATGGACAGAAAACAATAAAATAAATAAATCAACATACAATAGAGAAGATCCACAAAGGCAAAATTTAGTTCTTTGAGAAGACCAATTAAATTATTAAATCTTATGAGATTGATTAAAAGAAACAGAGGAAAACATAAGGAATCAATGTTAAAGATAAATATGGAACAAAGCTTCAACAATGATTAATGTTATGATGAAATAATACCATGAACATTTTATATCAATTAATTTGAAAACGGGCAGAATGAACAAATTCCTAGAAAAATATGTTAACCAAACTGACTCAAGACATAATAGAAGCACAAATAGCATATTACCAATAGAAAAAATAAAGATAGTAGTTTAAAAATCTTCTGACAAAGGAGCCATCAGGCCTGGATAGTTCCATTAGTTAATTTGTCTATCCCTTCACTAATACTACACTATCTTAACTATTAAAGCTAGATCTCTAGCAGGCCATGTCTTCTCATATTAAACTTCTCCAGGAGTTTATTGGCTAATATACATAGTTTTACATGACCACCTGTTTTCCATATAAATTAGGGAACTAATTTTTAAGTTCCTTAAAAATCTTTGGGGATTTAAATTGAAATTGCCTCGTATTTTTAGATAAATTGGTATTTTTATTTTGAACTTTTCTATCCATGAATATGGGGTATTGCCTATTTATCTAGACCTCATTGAAATGTTTTAAAATGAAGCTTATAATGTTCTTTGTGCATGTCTAATTTAAGCATTAGTTACTAAGTACAGACCATCCAAAGTTTAATTGTAATGAAGAAAATTTATGTTTTGAGGAAATATTTGCAATAGGATTTATTTCAACAGCTTAAAAATTCTTAAATAGTATTTACCTTTAAAAATTAAAGTGGTATCCTTGCTAATAACTTCATAGGCAGCATCCAAGTCTGATGGAAGAGAGGGCCAAAATGCAGAAATCAAATGAAATTCAGGCTCGAAGTTCCAGTGCCGTCTGCGCCAAAGACCTGAAATACACAAAACTTAATTGCAAATGTCTTTCTCCTTTAGATATTTGAAAATTAATGAACATATTCTTCCTTTGCTCTCTCAATGCTAATTCACCCCCTTTCTAGAAGTCCATTTTGGACAGCCCTCCTCCATATGATTCCAGGATAATGGCATTTGTGGCAGGAAATGTATTAACATTATAATTATTTAGCTTAGTATAAGTTCTAAAGGTCTGTAAAACAATGCGTTTAATATGCACCCATTCAAAGTTTTCAGAAAAAAGTAATGGAAAAAATTACATATCCATTATGCTTGTATATGTGAATAGAACAACTCCAGAAAAATTGGTAGCAGTGATTGTATATATGGGGAAAACTGGGGAACTATAGGTCAAAAATGGGAGAGAGATTTTTCTATTAACTATACCCTTTGGTGCTGTTTGGATACTTTGCCATAGGCATGTTTCACTTTTTCTAAAGTTAATTAATTCAAATAGTAGCACTTGTTAACAACGATAAAACAACCACTGATTTTAAAGATCCATCAGTGCTTTTAAAAAAAATATTCCATGGTTTATGATATTTGAAAGCCACAATTATTCACTTATTTAAGATATTCATTGCATATACTGGACCTATTCTAGACTCCGGGCATATAAAAGTGAACCAAACAGAGAAAACTCCCTGCTTTCGTACTCTAGTGATCAAGTGTCATTCTTGATAAGTCTGTGAAAAATGATCCAGACAATTTTAAGTTGTTAGAAAATGTATCAAGAGTCAGATCTAAAAACTAGTGGAGGGCAGTGTGATGGTGGCTCAATGGCAGAATTCCCACCTGCCGTGCCCGAGACCCGGGTTTAAGTCCCTGTGTCTGTTCATGCAAAAAGTAAAAACCTAGAGGAAACATTTCATTTAAAAATCTGCCAAGTTTCTGTTTGTTTTTCTTTCTAAGCATAGTAGATCAAAAGATTAGATAAGAAAAAGTAATGTTTCCAGCTGACCTGTCTTTAAAGAACAGCATCTCTCCCCTCAGGGTGCTGACAGCATCAAAGGACAAAGCAGGATCGCACATGGCTGGTGTCTCAGGCTCTGGCAGATTGGGTTCCGTGGGCACCACAGTTTCCGTGGGCACCAGGGATTCCTCAGGGGAGGCAGTGGGAGTTCCTGAGGGGAACAGATGCAGGAGGAAAGCATTAGGAGAAAGGTGATGCTTCTGTCAATTAGTAAGCTCCCTAAGCATTCTCAAATGCTTTGAGCTGAAACTTTATATAGCATTTTAAAGCTTTTCTGAAAATCATCACTGAAAAGCTTTCTTGGAGAGCAACAATTCTGAAGAGCTTGATTGTTGAGCATCACTCACCATAGAGGGACTGAATGCCAGTCATATCATCTTGAGAAAGGCCAAAGTGGGCCAGATCTGTGATTAGGTTGTAGACTGGGTACATCAGGGCTTCAGTGTAGGCCAAGTGAGAGAGACCGAGGGAATGGCCAAGTTCATGAGCAGCAACGGAGAATAAATTGGTCCCTGTTTGAAAAATCATAAATGTTCAGAGTCTAACAGCTATCAATTCCATGAGTGTACCTACAAGCATGACTCATTTGGATTGTGGGTTCAGTTTCAGACCACCACAATAAAACAAAAATCACCATAAAGTGAGTCGCATGGATTTTTTTGGTTTCCCAGTGCATATAAAGTTATGTTTACACAGTACTTTAGATAATTAAGTTCACTAGCATTATGTCTAAAACAAAAACCAATGTATTACCTTAATTTAAAAATACTATATTGCTAAAAATTGCTAACCATCATCTAAGCCTTCAGCAAATTGTAACTTTTTTGCTGCTGGAGGGTCTTTTGCCTCAATGATGGCTGCTTTCTGGTCAGGATGGTGGCTGTGACAATTTCTTAAATTAAGACAATATTGATGCTTGTACATTGATGTACTCTTCATTTCATAAAATATTTCTCTGTAGCATGTGATGCTGTTGCATAGCATTTTACCCATCATAGAACTTCTTTCAAAATTTGAGTCAATCCTCTCAAACCCTGCTGCTGCTTTATCAACTAAGTTTATGTAATAATCTAAATCATTTGTCATCATTTCAACAATGCTCACAGCATCTTCATCAGAAGTAGCTTCCATCTTAATGGATGAGGAGTTGCTTCCATCCACTGGTTTCATAAGAAGCAACTCCTCATCCATTGAAGTTTTATCATGAGATGACAGCAACTCAGTCACATCTTCTGGTTCCAACATCTAATTGTAGTTCTCTTGCTATTTCTATCAACCTGCAATTACTTCCTCAACTGACGTCTTGAACCCCTCTAAGTCATCCATGAGGGCTAGAATCAACTTCTTCCAAACTTTTCTTAATGTTGATTTTTGACTTCCTCCCATGAATCACAAATGTTCTGAATGGTTTTCAATTCACTTTGCCCAGATCCATTAGGGGAATCACTACCTAAGGCAGCTATAGCTTACAAAATGTTTTTCTTAAATAATAAGGCTTGAAAGTCAAAATGACTCCTGATCCATGGGCTGCAGAATAGATGTTGTGTTGGCAGGCATGGAAACAACATTAATCTCATTGTACATCTCCATCAGAGCCCATGGGTGACCAGATGCATTGTCGATGAGCAGCAACGTTTTGAAAGGAAATCTTTTTTTCTGAGCAGTAGATCTCAACAATATGCTTCAAATATTCAATATGCCATGTTGTAAACAGATGTGTTCTCATCCAGGCTTTGTTGTGCATTTTGAGAGCACAGACAGAGATTTTTCATAACTCATAAGCGTCCTAGGATTTCCTGAATGGTAAATGAGCATTGGCTTCAACTTTGGTGACCAGCTGCATGACCAAGATAGTCAGCCCATCCTCTGAAGCTTTGAAGCCAGGCATTGACTTCTCCTCTCTACCTATGAAAGTTCTACATGGCATCATCCCCCAGTAGAAGATCTACATGGAAAACATGTTGTTTGGTGTGGCTGCCTTCATCAGTTAGTCAGCTAGATCTTCAGAATAATTTGCTGCAGCTTCTATATCAGCACTTGCTTTACCTTGCACTTTTATGTGATGGAGACAGCTTCTTTCCGTAAACCTCATGAACAAACCTCTGCTAGCTTCACACTTTTCTTTTGCAGCTTCTTCATCTCCATATTGGCAATAAGGCTATTTGTGTTCTTATCATGCATGTGTCACTGAAGTTGCACTTTTAATTTCCTTCAGGCACTTTTCATTTGCAATCACAATATGGCTAACTGACGCAAAACCTAGCTTTCAGCCTGTCTTGGTGTTCAACATGTCTTCCTCACTGATCTTAATCATTGCTAGCTTTTGATTTGAAGTGAGAAATGTGAGGCCCTTTCTTTCACTTGAACACTAGAAGCCATTGTAGAGTTATTAACTGGCCTAATTTCAATATTGATGTAGTTCAAGGAATAGGGAGGCCCAAGCAGACGGAGAGAGAAAGGGGACTGCGGTTGGTGGAGCAGACAGAATACACATATAACATTTATCGCCATCTTACATGGAAGCAGTTCATGGTGCCCCAAAACAATTACAATAGTAACATCAAAGATCACTGATCACGGATCACCATAACTGATACATTACTAATGAAAAAGTTTGAAATATTGATAGAATTACCAAAATGTGGCCAGATACACAAAGTGAGCCCAGGCTATTGGAAGAATGGTGCCAATAAACTTGATCAATGTAGGGTTGCTACAAACCTTTGCTTTGTAAAAATGTAGTATCTGTGAAGCATAATAAAGCAAAGTTCAATAAAACAAGTTATGTCTGTACAGAACACATGCCAGCTATACAGGCCGTCTTTGAAACCTCACAGTGTCTTTTCCTTATTAGTTCCCCAGTTGGCATATTCCCTACATCATAGAGATCCATGTGTCATCAGGGTTGATGGGCTCAATTTCTAAGTTTTTCACCATATCCCTCCCCAAGTCTCCTCCCTTGCTTTGTAAAATCAGGTCACTTTTTCTTTATTAACAGTGATAAGCTTGTTTCCAAAAGATATTTCTCTGGAAGGATCAAGATGAGTAGCATGTCAATAAATATAACTCTTAATTATTATATAAAGATGTAAAGTTAGGCATTTTTGGGCAGGCCACTGTGGGTCAACATACAGAGTTCGCTCCTGCCATGCCAGAGGCCCAGGTTCGATTCCAAGTGCCTGCCCATGCAAAAAAAAAAAAATTTAGGCATTACTCAAATTTAGTAGCACATACCAGTTATAAACACAGTTGAAATTAATCATAGAGCATCCACGTTCTTCCTTAAGGCTCCAAGCAATAAAACTCTATTATTTCCCATGAGGGTTTAGCCAGAGTTATTCTTCCTCCTTTTCATATTAATCAAATCATTTTTGTTTGTCAAAAACCTTTCCAGTAGGAAGTACTGTGGGATGTGTGCAATCTTCAGTTTGAAACAGAATCATGCCCAATAACATTTTTCCACAGCACACAAACACAGTTGAATTCTGCTGTTATTTGAACTTTAAAATGAGTTTTTTAAAAAAATCAGTAACAGAAGTTATTAAACCAACACTCCAAGCAATTATGCGGAAGAGAAGCTATTCAAATAAAACTCGATAATTCCATGCAGCACAAACCTCAGGTTTGTACTCTCACTAAAGATGTTCTTTGCATTTACATTAAAGATAACACTCAGTCTCAGAAATAACAATTGCTCCAACAGAGTGCAAACTCCAGAAGCCACTTATAAGAAATAAATAGGAGCACACTTGCTAAAAGTTTTTCAGAATGAATCTAGAGCAAAAGCTCTTAAGCTAGAGACAATGAAGTATTGATTTAAACAAATGACCTCGATATTTGCTTTAGTTTCTGGCATTTTATTCTGCTCTTTTAAGAGAAAAGGAGGTAAATGGAAAGAATCCCATTGCACATTTTAAGGGTGGAATAGAGTCAATGCCACTCACCCTGTTTTAGGCATCTATAGTTAGATGTGATTAGAAATCATGTTAATAATGCTCATCCTAATACTGCCACAAGATTCTGAGTTGTGGAAATAAGACTGAGCTATTCTTATGTTGGGCTTGCTGGAGACAAGGAAGGAAATACAGCCATTTTATTAAATGTTTAAATGAGGGCTGAAATAAAGAGTGCTTCTGCTTACCACTCAGATAATCAGAAAATTCACTTTAGAACATTCCATTTGCTGTTCATTCTGGTTAATTGAATTATTCTTGCATAAAGTTGAACATTATTCCTGAGATCATCCTGAGAGTTGCAGAACTCACCTGATGCATCCTCTGTCCACTGTTCATCATCATCAAAGTGAATATCTCCATAAATCCCCAGACCAGGTGGGTAGGCATGGGCCAAAACTTTTCCAGGACCAACGAAACGGAAAAAGTCTCCATGTTCTAAACGGGAGGAAAAATTATTAGAGAGGTAGATAATTAGGGTCTCTTTTTAACCTTTTTCAATAAAACAATGCCATTTCATGTTTTTTACCTTTAACTGCAAAAGAGATCATTATGTCAGCCTTGCTTTCATCCACCCTGGAGAATGTGAGAGGAGTCACCTCCTCCCAGACTTTCAGAGCCTTCTCTATGGCCGAATCAACAGCATCCCTTGGAAGATCCAATGTATATTTCACAA
>PVIY010058284.1:0-12515 GCA_004026745.1 Myrmecophaga tridactyla | reverse complement strand
TTCCATCAGGTTCTGCCATGGTGGGCTCTGGTGGGAGACTGGAGAGTAAACGGAGGGAACAAAAGTCTCCCCGGATCCTGGTGACAGCCCTAAAGTGGCAGCCACAGCACCGACAGCAGCTGTGCAGTGGCAGCAAAGAAGCCAGGGCTGGCTGCGGGAGGTGACAGGCTCCTACACAAGCAGCTTCATCCCAGGAGCCAAAGTCTTGGGGGCTCAGCAAGCACAGGCCCTGAGGACCATCATTCCCCCGCCTCCTGCCCTGTAGGTGGTAATGCCTTCCTGCGGCTAGTCAATTTGGGGTAAGCGCATTGTGATGGTTTAAAGCTGTGTGTAGCCCAAAAAAGCATATCCTTAAAGTTAACCCATCTCCGTGGGTGTGAACCCATTGCAAGCAAGACCTTTTAACGGGGTTGCAACAGAATGAAAAAGCCACAGAAGCAAGATGCTAAAATTCAGTGGAACCCAAAAGAGAATGGAGAGACCAGGAGGTGCCACCACGTGACAACCTAAGGACCAAGAATTGCCAGCAGCCAGCCCCAGGAGGCCAGTCTTTGGGGAGAAAGCACTGCCTTGATTTGGTATTTTTCCCAGTCCCAAATCATGAATGAACAAATTCCCACTGTTTAACCACTTCACAGTATTTGCTTGAACAGCCTAGGAAACAAAAACTTACTTTCCTATTTCTACTCTCCTCATCCTTCCAAAAGCTTTGTAAACAATGTCCTGCACTGAATCCCCTGTATTTTGAAATACCTGGGATGGTTTCTGTTTTGACACAACAGCAACTCTGTTTCCCCAGGCAACAATCTTTTCACTCTCCCCCAATTCCAGGGCCACGTGTACAAATGCAGAAATGAACACATTCACACAAGCACCCCTTATGTAACAGGTCACTGACACCTGAGACCCTCAAATTCACAAACATCAGGGTTCCCGACTGCGTAAGCCTGAGTACATCATCAGCCAGCAGGGCAGCACCCCTGGACCTCGACAGCTCCTCTTAGCCCCACATCACGCTTTCCCATTCTTCCCAGCAGAGAATTTTCCTAACCGCGTGCCCACCAAGAACTCGGCTGCTGCCCTGGAACGTGGGCCACTGGCAAGGCCAGGAAGCTGCTCGCTGGCCCTGACTGCCCTCGGGTGAAACATCTGGATGAAAGACACCATCCCCATGTCCAAACCACCACAGGGGACCCAGCCCTGCACCGAGCAGCCGAACCAGGCCACTCAAACCAACCACAGCTCAAAGACACACCTCCCCAGAGCTCCAGTTTCAGAGGCAACTTGTGTCCCCAACCACAGCCCAGGCAGGGCCCTGAAGCTGTGAACAGATAATCTGGACTGACAGCTGGCACACAGGCCACAAAAAGATGCCTCGAGCTCATTTAAAAAGGAAACAGGCAGCAGCTTAAGACTCTTAGTATCTTTTCATAGTTTGTTTAAAATCTCAAAAAAAAAAATTTGTTTTTGCCCCTCAATAATTCTGTTCCTCCCTGTTGGACAAACCTCCCCACTACTCCAGGCATCGAATGTGTTGCTTGTTTTCTTTCTACATCTACGGATAAAATATAAGACCACACAGGACCGTCAGGAGGTTCCCGATGTCCAGCAGACTAAAACTTTGGGTTGGCCATTCTACTGCTTTTTAGGAGCAGATGGTCCGCCAGAAGGGGTATGCAAAGTAGGGCAGATATTTTCGTCAATAGGAGGTACAGCAGACTCCGTTTTTTTTCTGTTTTTAAACATCACTTAAGTGAGCTGTTTAAAAAGCCCTGGAAAGCTTCAGGAAGCTCTGAAGTTAATTTTTTTTTTAATTTCTGAATACACCACCTTCCAAACCATCCTCAGAAACCTCAGTGCTGCCCTGCACCAGGGGTCGGCACACCACGGCCCACGGGCCACAACGGGCCAGTGGCCAGTTTAGGTAAATCACATTTGACTTGAACTCGATGGTGATGTGCCTGCAAAGCTAAAAATACCCACTCTCTGGCCCTTTACAGGAAAGGTTTGTCGCCACCCGCTCAGTACTGAGACCAGCTTTGGGCTGACCATCTACAACACAACAGGAGCATGGGATGGCCCCGGCACGTGGACACCCTGATTCAGACCTGGCGCCGAGGATCGGCCTTCTCCAGGGCCCGGGGAAGGAGACCGGGACGACAGGGACCTGCCTGGCAGGAGGTGGTGCTACTCACCTGCAGCCTGGCAGGAGGTGCTGCTACTCACCTGCGGCCTGGCAGAAAAGGTGGAAGGTCCCCTGGGCGAGCACGTGCTGGGCCTGGTCGCTCAGGAAAGGTGGCAGCAGGGCAACTGCTGGGGCCGCAGAGCCTGAGCCCGGGGCCGGCCAGGGGCTTCGGAGAGAAGGAGATGAATCGGGGCCCAGACAGGACAGGGAGGAGGAGCCAGGAGGAGGGAAGGGCAGAGGAGACGAGGCTGCGAGACAGAGAGGACAGAAAAGAAAGAGGGCACTGAGGAAAAGTCGTCAAGGACGTATCACAGGCAGCAGGAGGCAAGAGACAATGAGACGGACATGCAGGTGACAGGAAAAGAAAGTGACAGTGGGCTCTGGCCCAGCCCAGCCCACCGTCTGCCCCCTTCCCCCGGGTCCCCTGTGCTGTGCAGAGAAATAAGGTGGGAGTGCAGGGCTGCTGTAGAGGCACCCCAGGAAACACAACCCTGCTTCCCAACACTGAGAGAGGAGGAGGCTAAATAACATTGTGCCCCAGTCGATACGTTTCTCATTTATTTCGGTTATTTTTCAGATGTATACAATTCAACGTAGAAAAATAAAAACAAAGCAAATCTTATAAAACACAAATGTTTACACCAAAATGGTCCAAATGAGATCATGCTGGAAGATGAGACGGTCCACACGAGTACAAAGAATCCAGAGTTTATTGCTTTTTGCAATGGAAAAAAAGAAGTCTCCTCTTAAAGGGTATTTACAAAGGAGGGAGGGCAGTGGAGTGTAAGATAAACAAATATTAAAATCCTACCGCCTGTTTCCACCTTCCAAGGCAGCGCCAAGGCCAGCGAGGCGGGTGTGGAAGGACAGACGGTCCCGGCGAGTTTCCTCGGTCCCGGCGTGGGTGGCCACTGCCCCCCCTGCCCGGGTCACTTCCAGCTGGGAGGCGCTCGGTCGGTCCGGGGGGGCCGTGGGCCAGGAGCAGGAATGAGATCAGCACAGAAAGGAAAAGGAGATGTTCAGATAACCAAAGCCGGCTTTGTCAGCACCATGGTCTGTCTGGTCAGAAGTTTCGAGCCCTGCTCCGGGCACCGGTCACACTGCGTGAAGCTCCTTCCCCGCGCACTCGGGGGCCTGGCTTCCCACGCAACCGCCGGGCACCTGCCCTGGCTCAACCTCCAGTCACGTGGGTGGGCGACAAAAGCTGCTCCTTTCTCCTCTTCAAAAGATTTAAAAAAAAAAAAAGAAAGAAAGAAAGTCTCTCTGAAAGCAAATGCTTCTCTCGAAGAAGAAGCGAACAAACCAACGAAAGGTCCCAGGCGGGCTCAAAATATGGTTTTGTGCCTATGTTCCTAAAAGCCGAAAGAACACACTGGGCAAAATAAGTTTATCCCTGAGAATCTTAAGTAACTTGGGCCATATTTTGTCCCCATCGATAACAAAATGGAGAAGATCCATCTTCTAAATATTAAAACATCCGCTTCAGCGATTTAGAAACGAATTGCTCAAAATGACCTAAGATGCCAACAGAACTCTAAAAAAAAAATCACGAAGTGGAAGAAAAGGTCCGTGCCAATCTGGACAACAGGCTGCGAGCTACCAATCTGATAAACTAAAACGTCGCTTCCAATCTGGAATTAAATGACTCTTTACTGGCTGCTGAGGAGGAGGGGGGAGCCCAAGGTACACTCTTCTCCAGCGACGGGGGTGCCCACTCTGAGAGGCTCAGGCGCATCAGCGACAGGGACAACGGCACATCCTAAAGCGCTCGAGACGGACGGGGGGCGCGCAGGGGGCGCGGGGGGCTCCAGCTCCCACGCGGACACGGAGAGACCAAGTCACAAGCTCAACCCAACAGGAAAAGACGCAGGACTGCGGCGGGCCGCCCGGGCGCCTACCCTGCTGCGGGGCGGGGCGGGACGAACTGCAAAGGGGGAGACACTGTAAAGCTCTCCAGCGCGCCCGCGCCGCCACGGCCGCCACCCGCCCGCGCCCGGCGCCCACCGCGGCCCCCGCAACAGAGAGGGCGGCGGCAGGCTCAGTCGCCGTCGGCGTCCGAGTCCGCGTACTTGAGCTCGCACTTGACGTCGAAGGGTTTACCCCTGGGGGGCGCGTCCTCGGTCCTCTGCGAGTCCTCGCGGTCGGTGGGGATCTTGCTGGCGAGGGTGTCCTGCTCGGTCTCATAGCCGGTGTCCGGCGCGGGCCTGGGCTGCTCCCCGTTCTGCGGGGACAGGCTGCCCGGCTCCACCAGCGTCTCCTTCACGCCCTGCTCGCAGTCGGAGAAATCTGCCTTGGCCTTCTTCTTCCCCAGGAGCACGGCCGAGCGGAACTTGAGACACGGCCCGGGCAGATAGCCTTTGTAGCAGTTGTAGGAGAACAGGCAGAGGCAGAGCATAAAGAAGAAGAGAAAGAGAAACATCAGGAGGCGGTTGTCGCTCGACTTGAGGTACATAGTCTTCTCCGAGTGGATCTGCGGGATGGTGTTGATGACGAGCTGGGGTACGGAGGAGGTGCCGGTGGGCGCGGGGTTGGGCGATGGCGTGGCCGCGCTCACAGTGGACACCTGCACGGCCGGGGTTGGCGCCGGGGAGCCGCGCGTAGTCGTCGCGGGGCGGGTCCCTGCGCCTTCCGTGCGCGTGGCCGGCGGCACGGGGGCAGGCAGCAGCTTCATCTCCAGGATGTGCCTGGCGGCCAGCTGCAACACCGTCCTGTTCTTCACCGTCTCCTCCGACAGACACTGGTACACGCCGCTGTCCCCTTCGGACAGGTTGAAGATGAGCAGGTTCTTAGGCCCCACGAGCCGGTACTTGGGGCCGCCGGCCCTCAGCACGCCGTCCTGGAATGTCCACATCACGCGGGCCAGGTTGGACTTCGGGGAGCACCTGAGTTCGGCCGTGCCACCGTGCTTGAAAAAATGCTGCCGGTAACTCTCTCTAACTTTATCTGGAACATCAAAATAAACGTGCACAGCGTCAACAAGCCAGCCCATCAGGCGGCTCCTTCAGCAAAACAATGAAAACGTCAAGACGCACAAAGGGACAGAGAGCGCCACCCACTGCACCGACATGAAATCTTCACAAGCAACTAAGGAGATAAAGACATGCACAACTGAAAAGCAAAGATGAGCCCGGACAGCATTCCACGGGGGACAGAGAAAGGAGGCGGCTCTGAGCACCAGAAATCCTGTCCTCCCACTCGGGCTGCCCAGGAGGAAACACTTTGGGCGAGTGGAAGCTGTGCCGTGACCGGTTCTGCACTCAACCAGTTGCAATGACCCTGCCTGCAGCTACTGAAATTGCACCTCAGTAGCTGCATCCCAAGCTTCTCTTAATCGGAAGGCCTCAGAAGACAAAAGACCTGGAAGGCAAGGCAGCGGTGGGGAGGGTGGACAGAGATAGGGCATTCTGAAAGCGGAGCCGTCCACTCGGCGCTCTCTGAGTACAACGGTGTTAACCCAACGGCCAGAGCCAGGCCTGGGGAGGATCCCAGGGGGACGCCACCCCCTGGGACACCACCCCAGTGTCCTGGCTACTGGAGGACTCATTACTCACGGGCTCCTTTCTTCCTGTTCATAACAGGTTTAGGTTGTCTTTAATGGAGCCACAAGCTAAGCGGAACAGAACAGAATGACCCGTCTCGAAAAGCAGAAATTAGGGTTGTGGGCAGTGAGTGCTTTCCAGGAAACGGTGACATTCTCGATCATTTCAGACATTCTTTTCACAGGGTTCTGCTAGAGGTCGAGACAGAGAAAGGAGAACAAAATGCACGAGAATGCCACAAAATGAAAACACCCCAAAATAAAGTGGGTTATGAGACCTCATTGCTACCAAAGGAAACAGGGGGCTACGGAAAACTCACCAGGGCAGGCAGATGTGTCCCCATTCATTTCCTGAATCAACCCCCTGCAAGGCAACGAAGCACACATCATCAACATGTGAGGGCTTTGCTCTGGGGTGGGGGGCCGGGGGAATGGACATCAGTGATGCAGCCGTCCCCACTGTGGGTGACCGGTTACCTGTGGGGGAGGGACTCCTGGTACAGTGCCATACAGGCCGCGGCATGCAAGCTCCAGGCGCAGTAGGGGTCCCGCGCTAACACGCAGTCCACGCACGTGCTGTGCTTCCCACAGAAGGCCACGGGGGCCTGGACCACGCCCGAGTTGGAGCCAGCATAGACGAACCTTTTGCCCTGTGGATGCAATAGAGAGATGAGGACAGGCATTTGAGAAAGGGCTAATGGCAAGAAATAGCTGTCAACGCAACAGGATGCTCTGTGCTGATTTATCAGCACCTTCACGCCCTTCAGGAAGGAGGAAAGGCCTCCGTGAGAACTGTGGGAAAGCCGGATTATGTCTAAGATAAATCTTCTTAAAGGTAGGTTTCAAGGAGAACATGCAAGCCGGCTTAAGGGAACGTGTGCTTCTGGGTCTTAATCCCTCACGCCTTCTCCAGGTGCCCCCCGCCTGGTTCCTACCAGAATTCATCATTGCCCCAAATTTCTTCTGGGAGAGGAGGCTGTGTAGCCCCCACTCTGGCCATTTCCCACCACATGGGGGCAGATCCACTGGGCCAGTTCTCCTGGGCACTGTCCACATCCTTCTGGGACTGGGCAGAGGCACCCGGCTGTGCACAGAGGCAGAGCTCTCCATTTTCAGGCTGGACACTGGGCCCAAGGAGGGGGCAGGAGGAGCAAGAGGCACCTGGGGCCACCACCTCTGAAGGTCAGCATCGTCCCATTAACACAAATCCCCCACATGGGGCCTGATGATGAAGAGATGCTTGATAACCATCTTGTGAAAGAATGAAGTGGATGCTAGAAAGTTAGTAAAGAAATAATTTGATCATCACATGTCCACATTTAAGAAGAAGGAACAAACAAGCGGGAAAGACGAAGCCAAGCACTAGGGAGCAGCAGCCCTCGGCCAAAACGAAACCACAGATTTCTTAGTCTTCTGGAACGCTGGTCTGGAATATTTTAAATGTCAGACCAGATTCTGCTCTTAAATAATATTACACAAAGTACCCGGCTCATGGGGCACAACAGTCAATTAGGACTTCTTGGGTTTTTTCCTCACCCCAACTTGGCTTCGGGGTTTCCTCCCTTTCAACAACAATGCCAGGTGTGGGGTGTGGTGTTGGTTTGAAACACCCACACTTCACATCTTCAGGGCCCCCCTTTTACCTGCTGGGGGCCACCAGGCAAAAACCAGCAGAGATACCAAGTTTCTGGTGGCTTATAACTTGCCTAATCTATTCTATGTTCTTTCCCTTTCAGAACCATGGAGAGAAATTGGACTTTGCAGTAGGTGAGGTGGGAGATGATTACTTGCAAGCTAAGAGTCTGAAAATCATAACCAAACTCATTAAGCTTTGTGGACACAGATGAAGGAGACACAATGAATAACTCTCATGTGACATTTGCAAATACGTTGTGTGACAGTTTCATGTGTCAGCTTGGCCAGGCATCCAGTTGTTTGGCCAAGCGCTGGCCTGACTGAGGGCGTTTCATAGACAGTATATGCATTCATAATCAGTTGACTGCATCTACAATCAATGTAAGAATATTACCCTGAACAATGTGGGGAGTCTCCTCCTGTCAGTTGGAGGTTCTAAAAGAACTGAGGATTTCAGAGCTCAGAAGAATTTCTGCTTCCACTTCAGCATTGGCTATTGCTGGAACTTCCAGCCAGCACGTTCACCCTGAGAGAGTTCAAATTAAGAACTTCAGCATCACCTTTATTGAAGTTTCCAGCCTGTGGCCTGCCCTAGGAAGTTCAGACTTGCTCCAATGGTTGCATGACCCAATTCCCTAATATGTATACACACATTTACACATGTGCCTGTATGAATATATGTGCACATACATACATGCATACTTGCCCATACGTATATCCTGTTGGATCTGTTTCTCTGGAATAATGCCCTTGACTGAGATGTCTGTTTTAGCCTGGTCTGGCTATCAGGCCTGGTGAGGTCCTGCCTGGACCCCACAGTGGACAGGGCCCACTGGCAGGTACCAGCTGTGGTGAGAGACCCTCTGAAGACAAAGCTGGAAGAGGACCATGGAATAACCTCCTTCTGGCAAGAAGCTCCATCCCACACCTACAAAGTGTTTCTGGCCAAGCCAGAAATTCTCAACACCAAAGGACCACAGGGCATGGGAGCAAAACTTTGGAAAGGGGTGATCCAGGCAGGAGGGATGGAGGCACGGGGCTGGCTGCAATGAGGGTAAATGGGACGCATCACCGCTCTGCCCTGACCCCAGCACAGCCGAGGCCTCGAGCCAGGTCAGCTCAGCAGGTCACAGCATGGGCCCCCACGAGGCCCTGAGGGACAGGCAACCCTCTGGGAGAAGCAGTGTCCTCAGTCCCCAATCTGGGGTGGGGCCATGGCAGGATCCTGGAGGGAGGGCTGCCTCCCCTGAGGTGAGCCCTGGGGCCAAGTCAAATCTCAGAGGAGTAGAATGGCTCCCCGACTCACCCCTCTAACTGCAGATGCCTCTGTTCCTGTGCCACCTCTGCATCTCGTTCTCTAAGTACCTGCTGTGCACCAGGTTCTGTTCTCAGCACTATACAAAGACTGTCTCATCCATCCCCCATGGCAGCCCAGCAAAGGAGCATGTCAGCCCCACTGTACAGATGAGGCAACTGAGGCACAGAATGTATAAGTGGCCTCCCCGGCTCATGCAGCCCCGTGCAGGGGCTAAGACCCACACCCAGGTGATATGGCACCCTGCATCCCATACCCCAGCTCCTTGGCCCCAGCTTCAAAACAGGGGCAGCACCTCTTTGCCAGGGCTGCAGTGGACATCAGAGGAAACATATAGGACAGGGGTCAGCCAACTACGCCTGCAGGCCAAATCCAGCTCACGGTCTGTGTTCTTACAGCGCACAGCCGAGAATGGCTTTTACATCTTTAAATGGTTGAGGACAGTATCAAAAGCATAGTAATTCATGACATATGTAAACTATATGAATCGAAAACTCCGAAGCCTGTAAATCAAGTTTTCTTGGAACACAGCCATGTCCATTCATTTGCAGTTGTGCTTTTGTGTTAATTCTAAGGGCAGAGTTGAATGGTCCTGACACATGCCACTCGGACCACAAAACCTAAAATACCTCCTCTTTAGCCCTTTACAGAAAACACTGGCCAACTGTGAGGGAGGAGAAAGCCCCTGCTAAAAGGGAAAGAGCCTTAGAGATACGACGTTTACTATTATCATAGATTTTCTAAGTCAAAGAGTAAAGCCGCATCAATAAGACATCCCATGTGTGTCCTACAAACTCCCCCACGCTCACAGCACAAGAAAGAGTTTAAAGAGGACAGAGCACATTTCACAGCCCAGCATCGTACTTCCCAAACCTCAACAACGTGAGGTTTTGGCTGCCTTTGATAGAAAGTTACATGCAAAAACGTCCCCGGGTTTGCTTTCCCTCCTTCCAAAACCTCAACTCACACCAGTTCCCAGCGTCACTTTTTTATAGGAACGTGATTTTTTATAGGTACGTGCTCATTTGGCACGTATAGGAACTGGAGCCCAGAGAGACCAGGGGGCCGACCACCCAGGGCCCCCGGAGGGGACAATGCTGAGCCTGGGGTGGGCACTGGACTCCTAGCTTGGTACCTCCAAGACCACCGAGACGCGAGGGTGTTAAGCAAGGCGGATGCGCAGCCCAGCCCCACACTGCCGCTGTACCTTCTTGGGTGACAGCAGCAGGGTTTGGACTGGTTCGCGGTCTTGGAACAGCTGCGTCTCTTCGATGATGTGCACCTCGTTTTCAAGGCTGACGGCTTTGTGGAGGGCCCCTCTGTCTGCAACGGCAAGGCCTGTGGGTTAGCGAGGTGGACCCCGAAAAAGAGACCATGCCACGATGACCGTGGCAGCCATGCCCAGCCCCTTTGCTCTCAACTCCATCCCTTAGAAAGGTACTTAGGAAACGTTTTTGCATCAAAAAAAAAAAAAAAAAAGGAACAATTAGAAACTCAGGGGTTATGGGGTTGTTCCAGTTTTCTTGTCATGACAAACAAATGTTGCGTTGCCGACTCCACCCATGGTTAAGCTGTTTGAAACTCTGGATCAAACAGGAGGTGCCTCGCACATAACAGACGGGCAGACCCCAGGTCCAGATACAGGTCAGCTGGCAAAACAGCAAGGGCCAAACCTCTGCGGCCTCCTGCCCACCTGTGACTGCCCCTCCAGGGGCAGTTTGCTCCTGAAAAACCTTTTTTCAGAATCCACCAGCCAAAGACATGAAATGCTTGCCCTCTACTGCGACCTGCTCCTGGCCTCACACTCCTGGCCTCACACCTGGACAGTCCGCAGCAAGGAGGCACAGCCAGGCTCCTTTTGCAGGTGTCGGGTAACACCAGGCAAGTGTCTCCTCCAGGGATGGTCCTCACTGCGCCCACACCAGTGTCACCTCGTGCTCCGCAGAAACGGAGGCTGCTTTGCGCCAGCCGGCCCCACACTGCCCTGCCAGGCCTGGCATCCGCCTTGGCGTTTACTAAGTGCCCCAGGTGACACGGCCCCGAGATAGGAAAGTCATCACCGCCCACAGGTGGTTATCTTGCAGCAATCATTTCAACACTTTAACAAATGGGTGGGGGGCGGTGCTTAATCCACATACCAAAGAGTAACCGATTAATTAGATTTCCCAATCTTCTTCACCAGAGGACAGGGACGTGGCATGCTGTTACCATCAAGCCCCGAGGAACTGTTAGGGATGGACTCACGTCCCCACCGCCCTGAGACACGCTCAGGTCCCAAGCTGGCCTTGTGGGTGTGAGCCCATCTGAAAAATGGGATCTATGAAGAGGCCAAACTGAATCCAGATGGGCCTTAACCCAATACGACTGGAGTCCTACAAGCAGAGGGGGTGGGACAGAGGGGAGAGAGACGGAGGCAGGAAGGGAGTTATGGAATGCCAGTGAGCCACCACCAGAGCGCTCCAGGCTGCAGAGAGAGCTGAGCCCTGCCGACCCTGCTATGTGACTTCTTGCCACCAAAGCTGAGAGAAAGTCAACTCCCGCTGCGTACGCCACCCAGCCGCTGCTCTCTGTCGGTCAGACGGGCACCCACCTGTGCTGAGGAACATGACCTCGTGAGCGGTCCCATCCAGGCCCTGGACCCTGTCCACCACAATCTGCGTGTAGCTGACATCTTTTTTAACGAGCCTGGGCCTGCTGTCTATCGGGGTGACGGAGTCGGCCATCAAGGGGTGGTCTTTCACAAACTGCAGGGTTTTGTCCGGTAAATTCAGGGAACTGGTGTAGTTGGCTGCCCTGGCCTCGCTGTTGATGCACTGTGGGAACAGAGTGCCACCCGTGAGTGGCAGCGCGCATGGACCGGGAAGGAGCGCGGGCCTTCAAAGTGGGCATTTTGGGACAAAGGGGCAACAAGCAAGAAGCGAGGGGAGCTCTCCTGGGACTCTGAAAACACTGTTATAAAGCACAGTGGAAATGCAACTGTTTTTTTTCATCTATGAGATATAATGTATGACTGAATAATGAGTTAAGGAATCTAATCAAGAAAATATTTAAAGCTTTTGAAATGGAAAAAAGGAACACTCAGCATTTGCTAGCTCTCCCATGAGAGGAGAAGAACAGTATGCAACCTAAAAAAGAGCCCCATCCTAAATGTGGTTAAGACAGAAACCTCTTTGCTCATGAGAGTTCCCTGATATAGTACGTATAGAAACTACAGCGAGCAAAAGGTACTTTGGACAACAAGATTGCTGCATTTAGCTCAGCAGTATGCATGAAGCACATGCTTCAAACTGTGAGTGGGACCCATGCTCCACAGGTAGGGGACTGCTCTGGAAGGTGGACTCTGAGGACCAGGCCAGTTTCAGAGCTCACACTCCAGCCGCAGGCCACATGCCCACCCAGTAACTGCTTATGGGACAATGAAGGTATGTATCAGAATCCACCTAGAAATCCACTTGCATCTGCTAGGAAATTTACTATTTCAGGAGAAAAAAATGTGACTCGATGACTAGATAGCATAGCTCTTCGGTTTATGGGACGCCTGTGCCAAGAAATTATATATATTTCTCTGCAGGAAACTGAATATGAAATACTCTTAATTTTGTTATGCAACCTATTTCACAAAACACCCCGAGGCCAGCCAGAGCAGCCTCGCTTTCTGCAGAGTAGGCAGCAATAGCTGTTGTGCAACATGCAAACCAGAAGAAAACAGAAAAGGGACATGCTGTGCTCAGAAGCCTTTTGCAGTCCCCAGCAAAACTCCCCGTATCATTACAGAAACAGAGTCCTCCTTAGGCCAGCCTCACCCGGCTGTCTGCAGGTGATGCCACCTGCTCCTGTACTGG
>PVIY010058283.1:0-12517 GCA_004026745.1 Myrmecophaga tridactyla | reverse complement strand
AAACCCTGAACGTCATCGGCCTTCTTGAACCAAGGTATCTTTCCCTGGATGCCTTTGATTGGACATTTCTTTAGACTTGTTTTAATTGGGACATTTTCTCGGCCTTAGAACTGTAAACTAGCAACTCATTAAATTCTCCCTTTTAAAAGCCGTTCCATTTCTGGTATATTGCATTCTGGCAGCTAGCAAACTAGAACATTAATATTTTATATCTAAATAATAATGCTCTGTGGACTTATCCTAAAACAGCACTTTAGGTCATTAAGTCTAAAATTCGTGAAGAATTGATAGACATTAAAAATATGCTGAATCTAAACTATTATAAATATTGGATGTTCTGGGGCAAAGCAGTAGTGAAAGTATTCTTTTAACAATAGATGACACTACAGAAAAAGACAAAGTATTTTAAATTTAATGTGACAAATGCAAAATTATTGTGCTTTATTTAGATATGCTATTTACATATTATAAATCATATCAAGAAAGTTTTTTTAATTATTGCTTCATTACTATCAAAATGGACTCTTACTGCATAAATATATACAGAATTTCATTGTTAATAAATTTTGTTTGTACTTGCTTATTGGTTGGTTGGTGGAGGGGATTCATTTAATGGTTCATTTTAAACGACCGACAAAATGTTCTAGAATATGCACATATAATAATGAACTTGAGTTGGAATGTAAATCAAATCTCTAACTTCTTTATCAAGGAAGATTTGCTAAGAGAAAAATATTGTTTTGGTTTGCTAGAGCTGCCAGAATGCAATATACTAGAAATGGGTTGGCTTTTACAATGGGGATTTATTAACTTGCTATTTATGGTTCTTAGACCATGAAAATGTCCAAATTAAGGTATCAAAAGGGTGATACCTTCTCTGAAGAAAGGCATCTGGCTTCTGAGACACCTCTGTCATGAGGGAGGGCACATGGCCAGCATCTGCTGTTCCCTCTCTCCTAGTTTTTGTTGATTTCAGCTTCTGGCTTCAGTGGCTTCCTCTCTCAGCTCCTCGTGGGGCTTCTTCTCTATGTGCTTCTCTTAATTTCATCACTCTTAAAGGACTCCAGTAAGAGGATTAAGACTCACCTTGAATGGGATGGGTCACAGCTCAAAAGATCATGGCCTTTTCTGCAGTACATACCAGCTTCAAACCATCACAAATTTCAACTTAACTAAATGGCAAATTATGTAAGGGCTTATGCATTGAATTCATATGTTAGGTGAAACCACAGAAGCTGACCATAAATAAATAAAGTTTATTGTTGAGGAAATGAAAGGATAAAATTATAATTGAGAGGAAAATTCTATCGAGAATAATTGAACTACAGAGACAGTAGTGCTTCTGCAAGTAAAGGGACAAGTTTGTTTCCAACTTGTTAACTATAAATATTTAGAGAGCCGCACTTACTTATTTTTGCAATATTTTCAGAATATTTAATGATGGTGACATTTCCATGTGAGGAGGAAATGAAGCATTTTCATCAATGGCAGATAACGTTAAAATATAAAAACAAAAGTTAGACTTGTGAACAAAGTATCTGCTGATTTTTATGGATGTTCTGTAACAATATAAATTATCAAAAAGTGGTTGATACTATTTTTTTCACATCAGAGAAGTTATTATGGATATTTTACAAATTTGATAGAACATTTTGATTTCTATATCTATTCAAAGAAATTCCAGTCCTAAGAAATCTATGTATCAGGAACCTATTTATTTCACTGAAATATGATTTAAATTCAACTATAATTTTATAGGATAACATATTTGAGCTATGTACTAATCAAGAAAATATGGAACATTTTGGAAATGTGTACTATGTTACATTTTAAAGATAAATGTTAAGAATAAATATCCTGTTATAATTTAAATCTCTTTAAAAATAATTGACTTTATAGTAAAAATTATAACAATATATTTGGGTGATTTTAACATAGGTAGAGGTAAAACGTTCACATATTTTACAGAGGTACAATATATAGGAAGGAAGAAATGGAAGTATAATCTCTGAGTTAATTATGTTACATTTGGATTGATAAGATAGTATATAAAGGTCATCTCTGATAAATTAAAGAATATATGCCCTAAAGCTAAGAGTTATAGATAATAAGATAACAAAGGAGATAAAATGGCATTGTAATTAAATTCGATTTGAAAGAATGAAGAAAAAAGAAAATGTTTCTTAAGACAGTTGGAAAAAGGGTGGCTGCTGTGGCTCAGCAGGCAGAGCTCTGACCTGCCGTGCTGGAGGTCTGGAGTTCGATCCCTGGTGCCTCCTGCCCATATGCAAATTAAAAAAAAAAAAAAAAAAGACAGTTGGAAAAAATAGAAAACAAGTAACAACATGATAGATTTAAGTCTGTATTAGTTGGGGTTCTCTAGAGAAGGAGAATCAACAGGAAATATGCATCAATATAAAATTTATAAAGTGTCTCATGTAACCATGAGAACATAGAGTCCAAAATCTGCAGGGCAGGCTGCAAAGCTGACGATTCCAATGGAGGGTCTGGATGAATTCCACAGGAGAGGCTTGCCAGCTGAGGCAGGAAGAGAGCCTGTCTCTTCTGAATACTCCTTGAAATGTTTCCGGTGATTAGATTAAGCATCACTCAATAGAGAAAACACTCCCCTTGGCTGATTACAAATAGAATCAGCTGTGGATGTAGCTGGCATGATCATGATTTAATTCTATGAAATGTCCTCATAGCAAAAGACAGACCAGCACTTGCCCAACCAGACAAACAGGTACTATCACCTGGCCAAGTTGACACATGAACTTGACCATGACAAAGTCCCACCAAAAACATTATTACAAGAAATGTAAATTAAAAGGCTGGTTTGTCTGATTGGATAAAAAAACAAGAGAGGACCCAACCACCAGATACTAGTGAGACACTGGAACAGCTATAATAATATAAAACAAAATATATTTCAAAATAAAGACAACTACCAGAGGTAATGAAACTCATTTCATAGGGATGAAGGCTTAAATTTGTTAAGAAGCTATAAAAATCTCGGGTAAGTATTCACAAAAAGATTCAAAAAACATGCCACAAGAATGATGGAACTGCAAGGAGGAATATACAATCTACAATGACATTTTTGGACTTCAATACCCCTCTCTCAAAGTTGATAATAGAAGCAGATGATAATCAAGAAGGATAAAGCAGGCTTTAACACTAGTTCCTCCAAGCTGTCCTAATTGACACTAATTCAACACCCAATTCAACAATTGAACACACATTTTTCTTTCTATTGCACTGAGAACTTTTGCCTAAATCTTTTGTGTTCTGTGTCATAAAATAAGTCTCAAGGAAACTTTTAGAAGATTCTAGTCATGTACACAATGGCATGAATGAATCTCAGAATCATTATACTATGTTAAAGAAACCAGATTAAAATAATATTGCTTACTATGTGATTCTATTTATATAAAATACTAGAAAATTCAACTGTCTAATAGTGACAGAAAGCATATCAAAGTTCAGTGGGAAAAGGCAGGAAAGAATGTACATCAGTATTGGAGGGGTTCCATAACAAAGCACCCTGATCTACATGGTTTAAAATAACAGTGTTATTTTCCCACAGTTCTGGAGGCTAACCAAAATCAAGGTATTGCCAGGGTTGGTTTATGGAGACTTTGTGGGAAAATCAGTCTTGTGCTTCTCTCTTAGCTTCTGGTGGTTTTTAGAAATATTTGGTGTTTCCTAACCTTCCTTGACTTACACATGCAACATGCAAACCTTTGCCCACCTTCACATGGAATTCTCCCATGTGTGTGTGTTTGCGTGTGTGTATTGTGTGCTGTGCCTTTTATTAAAAGGTCACCAGTCATACGGATATAGGGGACATGCAATTTAACCCAAACCAGAGCAATTACGAAGAGGTACAGGAAACTGTAATATTTTTAGAAATTAAAGTCCTTCTGATGTCTCAATTACGAGCAGTAACACAAATTATTTTATTTAATAAAAAAATGCAAGTGTAAAGTCTTCCTTCAAAGGACAGAATCAGTTATTTTTATTTTTAACAGAGGAAACATGATAAATTGTCAGGAAAATTGTAAATTTCTTACTTTAGAAATTTGAAGTAACCAACGGAGATTGACTAAAATTCTCAGATAAAGGTAATGACATAAATTTAAAATGCAAACAAAATATACTAAAATCTATGTCCTTTTGCCTTCAAAAAATTACCTTTCTTAACATTTATTTTACTTTATACCCTCTCCAATCTCCTGTTCCCCATATGTTTACAGAAAACATTAAAGTTCATCACATTGAAAGGGAAAGCTGAATAAAATGTTTTAGCTAAGAAAATTGAATACAAGATTTGGTCATTTAATAGTTTTATTGAAAATTTTTTAATTATTAATTGAATTTATTTATTTTAGGCATAAATATATTTCCTATTTAATGTCTCTGACAGAGATTTGTTTTAAAAAACAGTGAGATACTGGGGGTAAATTATTCCAAGTAATCTCAATTACAAACAGAACCCCTCTGTGAAGTGAGTCGTGTGTAAAAATACTTTGATAATTATTTTAGATGGCTGTGAAAAGTAGAGCAACCAAATTCAGAGGCATTTTGACTTCAGGGGAGTATTTAAAACATTGAAGAACATTTCCTATCACCAAAGATTTCTTTTTAAGAGATTTGTATTCATTTTGTTTTAATTGGAGCAAACAGCTTGCCTGTGGGATAACTATGCTTAGAATAAGTTTGACATCACTACATAATGCATACTCTCTAAGGAAAAATCAGAGAAAACTAAAGGAGTTTCTTTTGAGACTCCAGATCACAAAACAAAAGAGTCAGTCCTATTTATGTTGGCTTCTCAGTGTTATATTATGTCTGCAGGGCCTTTCATAGTACATCATTTTTGCCCAGTAAAAACTGTATATGTTTCAAAGCTCACATTTATGCTATCTTCGCACTTTTCTTATAGATCAAAACTCTTCTAAAATAAAAAGGTTATAAAAAGTTCACATTTCTTTTTTCCTGCTCAAGTGAACTGTTAAAGGACATGAACTAAGATATGGAACATAATTGTACAAAGCAAATACTTATCAAACATGGCAGAGTTTTCTAAACTCACTTTGTTTTATTCTCAGAAGAATCATTTTTGTTTTCAATTCTCTGACAAGCAAACTAGCATATGTATATAGGGACATTTGCCCCTTCCTACGTGAAGCAATTCAAAACATATGGAAAGTATGCACAAGATGATATGCATATTTTGTCCAGGAATATATTCAAATGAACTGGTTAGTATTGTTCCTATTATAAATATAGAATTGCTTTAGGGTAAATGGTGAATCTTTTCTTGATTTAGTATTAAAACCAATATTTATAGGAGATGTTAAATATTTATAAGCTGACAACTTCAAATCTAGGTGGAAATGATTACAGAATAAGATGAATTTTATTTTTTTGCTAAAACCCATAAAGGATTCTGACTGATCATACTGGAAATTGTTAACCTTACTTGCTATTTATTAGTCTTTGCAAGCCTTTTATTTGATACAGATTTTAGTCATAAAAAATACTAAATTTAATCTATATTTATTCTCTTAAGTGCTGTTAGCGTGTTCTTTAATATCATTATATATAGCATAATTTTATAATACATATATAGCATAAATTTATTTCCCTGTGTGCTATGAGCATGTTCTTTGATATCATCATATATTTATATAAATGGAAATATTTTTATACTAGCAGTTTATATAGTGCTTCCCTGGATGTAGAAGATGAACACTAGTGGAAATAAGTTCAAGTCTTCACATTCTTTATCACACTTCATCAACCTTGTCCCACCCAGCTATATTCTAAAGCTTAATGTTAGATTTTGAGGCTTGAAGCAATGTTAACTTGCAGTAATTCCATACATTTTACCTGGATATGCAGAGAATTTTGACAATTTCAATTCTTTTCATAGCTGTATCTATATATTTATCTTTAAATCTTTATCTATAACCTATATCCATGTATATCTTTATATATGGAAGAGAGGCAGAGACAATGAGAGAAATATTGGACTTTAAAACAGTAGCTGTCTTTCCTAAGAAAATGATGAAATATAAAATGCTGCCATTTACCACCTATAAGCTCTTGGGCAGGTATCTCCTGTACTTATCTTCCTTGTGCTTCATTACATCATAAGTATTAAAAAAAACATAAAATACTGGAAACTGTGTTTGTCATAAAGTAAAGAGTGCATATGTGTTAGCTATCATTATTATTATCTAATCACATTTTCCTGGCAAAATCATGAAGTCTTTTCATTTTCTCCATAATGTTGGAAGTACAAGTACAAAAATCGTGTAAACTCAACCTCACATTTATTGCTCAGAATTTTCCATATTTCTCAACATGTAGCTTAAGTTAGATTAACATCTTCTCTTATTTTGGTTATTGAAAAATCTCCTAATATCCTAGATATCATAATTTATTCACTAGCCTTCATTATTTTTCTTGCATATTTTGTTAAAGAGTAGATTCCCTCATGTCATTTACTTGCTTTCTCAAAAAAGTACATCTGATGATTTCCACATTGCATCCTCCAGTTCAATTCAGATTCCTAATAATGATAAATAAGCTTTTTAAATAATAGGTACTAAGTGCTTAGACATATCCCTTATGACCACAGAGTTTCTCACCAGTAAGATGTACTAAATTAAGATGTGCAAACTGAAATGTACTTAAGGATTATATATTATTAAATCTCTTTCTACAGCTCTGTTTATATTTCTGTAATACAAAGTGTATCATTTTACCAGGCTATGAATTTATTCAATTTTGTACCTTTAGTTTATATTAAAAATATAAATTTAGTTTCACTAAAACCACGGTCAGCTTAACATGGTGATTGCGCTTTTATTCATTTATTGATTCAAAATCTAGCAGAATGTAGAGAAAGTTATAGAGTCTGACTGACATCAAAGGAATAAACTAAAAAAGCAAACTTTTAATGAAACTATTTCAAGTATTTTTGAAAATATGTTTTTTCTTATGAAAGACACCAAACAACTGTTCAAATTTCTATCCATTTTCTCTGCTAATAAGATATTTGGATACTTTTTGAGGTATTCCACTTTTTAAAATGAGGAAAATGAATCATTAAATAGATACTGAAATCAAACTTTGTTTTGTTTTTTCACTTAAATATTTCAATATTCTCTATTACATGGTACTTTTTAAAAACACATGCTTTTTTAAAGTATTAGAATGTATTTTTCCGTTCTTAAAACATCATACTGCAACTAATGTTGCTTTTCAATGGACTTCAAACAATTCTGGAATAAAGTGAACATTATGATGCATATTCAATTTCAGATGTAGTGTTATATACTGTTTAGGTCTGCTTACATTAGCAGCACATTAGAAATACCCTGTATTAGTTTGGAAGCTGCCAGAATGTGATATACCAGAACTGGAACAGCTTTTAAAAAGGGGCATTTAATAAATTATAAGTTCACAGTTCTAAGGAATTGAACGTGCCCAAGTTAATGCATAGCAAGTGGTTATCTTCACTCAGTAAAGGCCAATTGGTCTGGAAGCCCTTTGTCAGCTGGGAAGTTATGTGGCTGGCGTCTGCTGGTCCTTTGCTCCTGGACTCTGTTGCTTTCAGCCTCTGTTCCTGTGGGGGTTCCTCATTTTGCTTCTCCAGGGCTGGCACTCGTCTCTTGGCTTCCCTTGGTTCTCTCCAGGTGCTGGCTTGCTTAGTATCGTGTCTTCTGGGCTTCAAGCATCTCCAAACATCTGTGTCTCTTTTCTCCACATGTCTGCATCTGTATCAGCTCTGCTCTGAAATTTCTGTTGGCTTTGTCATTTCTGACTCTCCTGGCTCTTGCTTCTGTCATTCCTCCAAAATGTCTCCCCTTATAAAGTCTGTAGTAATCTAATCAAGACCCTCTTAGAATGGGTGAAGTCACATCTCCATTTAATCAAAATATTACACACCCACAATTGTATATATCACATCTCTATGAAGATAATCTAATCAAAACTTTCCAACCTACAATATTGAATCAGGATTAAAAGAAATGGTTACTCACACAAGATTGGATCAGAATTAAACCATGGGTTTTCTGGGGTACATAATACTTTCAAATTGGCACACACCCCAGTCAGAGAGTTTATTAAAAATTTTATCAAACAGCTCCATTTATCAAAAAAAAGTCCAAAAATGTTATCTAATAAACATAATACTGAATTTTAAACAGGCAAAGAATTATTGGCAAATATCGATATAAAAGCTTTATTTTTTTTCAAAAAGGTGCATGTAATTAAGAACTAATTCTAAATTCAGTAAATCTAAAATTAGAACACTTATACATTTTATAATTCCATTTTGAAATTGTAAGTTGTATTAGTGACAGTGTTTGCATGTCATTACTTTATGGAATCTGCATTTTAACTCTTCTATTCAAATCTCATTATTTTATCTTGCACGTGTAACTCTAAGAATTATATTACTATTTTGAAGACACTCATTACTTTTTTACTCAAAACTTAAAAAAAATATATTTTTAAAAATCTGTTTCCACTAAATCAGATTTAGCACAGTTGAAATTATGCTCGACAAACTTAATTCAGTGACTTTTATTAAATTAGAGGAACTGGAAATCACATTTGGAAATAGTTGAAAAGTTCCTCTATAAATGTCAGAATAACCTACCCAAGCAGCAATTACTCAAACGTTTTCATGAATCCCAAGACTGACAGATCCTATGTGATATACAGAATAATAGCTGTACAAGCCCCTATCCTTGGAACCTGTGGGTATGATATTTACAAATGAAATTAAGGCTGTGCAACTTGAGATAAAGAGATTACCCTAAATTCTCCAGTTTGGCCAATTATAATCACATGAGCCCTTACTTGCAAATAATTTTCTCTGACTTGAACAGGAAATATGAAAAAAGGAGAAGTCAGAGTTATTCAAAGCATGAAAGGAACTCGACATGCTATTTGCTGGTTCTGAGATGTATGGCCTAATTTGTGAGAAGCAGAAAAAAGCTTTTAGGAGTTAACCAAGATCATCAGCTGACATCCAGCAAGGAAACAGGGAACATTCCTGCAGTTTCAAGGAACTGGATTTGGCGAACATCCTAAATTAACTTGGGAGTGGATTCCTTCCAACTCTACCAATATAACCCCATCCAGGTGGCATTTTGATGTCAGCTTTGTAAAAATTGGGATGCAGAAACAAGCCAAGTCAACCCAGACTTCTGATTTACAGAAATTTGAGATAATAAGTGAATGTTGTTTAAGGTGCTAATTTTGTGGTTATTTATTGTAGCTGCAAAAGGAAACTAATGAAGACTATTTTGGAGATTTTAACTTGGTGACTTTATTTCTAATTGCTTCGTTTATCTCATCTTTTAAATGGAGATGATGTGGATATAGGAGATGAAAATTTTAAAAGTGAAAGGATATATCTTACATAAAGTTCACCATAGTTTACTGTCATTATGGACATTGCATAATATATTGTAAAATATTATTTCATTATTGTTATTAAATTGATATCTTATTTGATTTGTGCAATAATGGTGGAAGGTAAAATCCAGAGGCTTTTGACATCCACAGACCAACCTCTTCTATAAGACGGATATAGACAAAATTTCTGTCTACTGGAAAATTATTTAACAATTTATAGAAAGAAGAGGATGCTCCCAGAGCTGTGATTCCAAATGGGTACATTAATAATGCCTAATGCTAATCTGGCCCACGAATGCGTGTGTATGTGTTTTGTCTCATATATATGTTGGTTTACTCAGTGTACTGTTCTGAAACTGTTATGCACCCCATAAAAGCCTATATTCTTTTAATCCATCCCTGTGGATATAGACCTACTGCTCAGGTTGTTTCCATGGAGATGTGACTCACCCCATTCGAGGTGCGTCTTAATCCCTTGCTGTAGTCCTTTATCAGAAGATAAAAGGCAGAGAGACTTTGGAGAGAGCACAGAGAAAGGAAACACCCCAGGGGAAGTAGGAAGTCCTCACAGAAACTGAAAGGTATTTTTGAAATCAGGGCCCAGGAGAGAAGGAACAGCGCACATTTCCATATGGCTTCCCACGTGGCAGATGAACCCTGGATGCCACAGCCTTTCCCTAAAGAAGGGCTCTCCCTATTGAGGCCTTAATTCACACATTTTTATGGCCTTAGAACTGTAAATTTGAACCCTAATAAATCCCTTTTGAAAAAGCCAACCCATTTTGTTATATTGCATTCCTGTAGCTTTAGAACACCAAAACACTCAGTAAAAAAGAAAATAATTTTCTCAGTGGCTGCTTTTTCTGTGAATGAAGGGTAACTATCCTTTTTAGAGGTGCTTGGTACTTTTTGATCTATCATATATGAGCAAACCTCTCTTGTACTAAAAATCAAAGTCTAAGTGAAATGGTATCACTTGAGGGTAGACAAAGATAAGTTAAAGATCGGTACCATAAATTCACAAAACAACAAATTACAGCTAGTATCCAACAAATGAAAAAATAATCACAAAAACTACTCAATGCAAAAGAAAGCAAGGAAAATCTGCACAGAAACACTTTTGGAAAAAAGAAAGAAAGAATTAGATATTAGATTAAAGCCAACCATACAAATAATCCTATTAAATGTAAATGAGCAAATGCTCCACTTAAAAGGCATATATTTTCACACTGATGAGAAAACAAGCCCTACGTATATGCTATCTAGAAAAATGCATGTTACATATGAAGACACGAATATATTAAAAGTAAAAGGATTAAAATAAATATACCATGGCAACACTAATCAAAAGAAGGTTGATGTGCTATAGCAATATGGAACAATATAGAAAAGTTTATTATCAGCGTTCAGTAAGGTCATTTCTTAATGACAAAGCAGTCAAATAGTAAGAATATAGAGTCCTCCAATCTGAGGACAAAGCTATCACTGTCACTGAGAATGAAGAAGTAGAAAAAAAATTGCAACTCCCTTTTGAGTTGTTAAATCAGTTGATTATGAAGCCATGCCAATTATATTTATATACACACCCATGCATAATTTTTAAAACAGTTTGAGTGAGTGTTATTAATGCTTGATGCTTAAAAGTATTCTGATACCAGTTTTGCAATGAGAAAATGGGATAGGGCAAGTGAAAGATGCTGAAAATGTGAAATTCAGAGAGTGAAGGATTGGGTCAGATGGAAGTTAAAATGCTACATTTTCTAACTAGAAATTTGTCAACACTTGTTTTGCTTTTGCTAGAGTTGATCCTTAGACTCAGCATCACGTGAGCTCTTCACACGCTCCTCTAATGTGCTGTGGATGATAATGAACAGTGGTGAGAATTTTTCCCATAAGGTTGGACATTGTCCATATTGGGCCACTTGACCAACAAAATGTTTCCCATATTTCTCTTTCACCATTTGGAAATTTTGATACAGTTATCTTTCCTTTCTTAACAAGTGAACATTTTCTTGCAGGCATTTCTAACTATGATACTCTATAAATTGGAATTAAACTCTAAGCCGTGAGCCATATGGCACCGTTTTCTGTGAAGCTTCATGGAAAGTTCCCTGTCTTCAAAGAAAGAATCAGTAAAAAGGATGGCTTGTGTTGTTTTTGTCCTCTAAATATTATCTTATTTAGATATAATGCTCAGAAATGCAGGTTTCTGGAAATCCTCACAGTTCTAGCAGAACTGAAATTAATAAAATACAGGGAAATTAATCTGAATACTGAAACCTTGTTTCCACACTAAATTAACCACCCAGGATGTACATTCTACAGTTAAACTGCTTATAGAAAATATGATATAATATATATAAATAACTAAATGTAGCTTACTAACAAAGCAAGCAGTGCTTGATAAATACATATCACTGGTAATAGAATAAATCAGTATACACTTTTCTGAAAGCAATTTAGCCACATGCAACAATATTCTAAACGTATCATCCTATGTAATTTCTAATCTAGAAATATTTTCTAAGGAAATTATTTAAACTGAAAACAAGTATTTATGTCAAAATTTTCACAAGGAAATTATTTATAATAATCCAAATTTATAGATGTATCAAGAAATTAATATTTTCTAGTTTTTTAAGTAATGTTTTTGAAGTTACTTGAGTAATGTGGGGATGTGCTTAGGATAAAGAGTTTACTGAGAAATATAGGACAATAATTTCTACACATTTTTATTACAACCATGTTTAATATGTAAAAGGAAATACATACAATGATAATATGTTTTAGTGGATGAAATTATAAGTGAATATTATTTCAAATCTTTTAAATAAACCATACTTTCTCCTTTTTAGCATGAGATAATATTAGTTTTATTGCAAGAAAATAATACGTATAGCATTCTTATAATATGCTTGGCTATGAGTCATAGCAGTAAGACAAAAAAAAATGTGCAGTAACTAGGTAACATTGAATTTTGAAACAAACAAGCAGTGCATAATAATTGAAAACTCATAAGTTAAAATAGATTATGCATTAAAGATATTCCTTCTATTTCTCCACCTCTCTA
>PVIY010058282.1:0-12513 GCA_004026745.1 Myrmecophaga tridactyla | reverse complement strand
TGCTACCTAACACAATCTATGAAGTGAACATCACTTTAAACCCAAAGCCAGGCAAAGATACTAGAGTGAAAACAATTATAGACCAATCTCTTTGGTGGCTATAGATATAAAAATCCTCAACAAAATACTTGCAAATTAAATCCAGCAGCACATTAAATGAATTATGCACCATGACCAAGTGGGATTTATTCCAGTATGCAAGGCTGGTTCAACATAAGAAAATAATTAATGTAATACACCATATCAATAAATTAAACTGGAAAAACCATGTGATAATCTCAATTGATGGATTGGTCAGTCTCTGACTTTTTATTGGGGAGTTTAATCCATTAATATTTAATGTTATTACTGTAAAGATAGTACTTACTTCTATCATTATGTCTTTTGGAATTTATATGTCATATCTTGTTTCATCACTCTTTTGTCGAATGATGCATTTGACAAAATTCAGCATCTTTTCTTGATGAAAACAATTCAAAGCATAGGAATTAAAGGGAATTTCCTCAACACGATAAAGGGAATCTATGAAAAACTCACAGCTAAAATCATACGCAATGGGGAAAGACTGAAAGTTTTCCCTCTAACATGAGGAACAAGACAAGGGACACCCACTGTCACCACTGTGATTCAGCATTGTGCTGTAAGTCCTAGCAGAGCAAGTAGACAAGAAAAAGAAATTTAAAAATCATTCAAATTAGAAAGGATGAAGTAAAACTCTCACTCTGCCATTGAAATTATACTATATGTGGAAAATCTCAAAAAACTACAACAAATATACTAGAGTTAATAAATGAGCATAGCAAAGTGGCATAGCATAAGATAAACACCCAAATATCAGCAGTGATTCTATACGCTAGTAATGAGCAATCTGAGGAGGAAGATGAAGAAAAAATTCACTTGACAGTAGCAAACAAAAATACAGTATTTAGGAATAAATTTAACTTAGGATGCAAAAGAACTATACCAAGAAAACTACAAGAAATTGCTTAAAAAGACAATGAGAGACAGAAATAAATGGAAAAAACATGGTTTTCATGGTTTAGAAGACTAAATATAGTTAAGATGTCAATTCAACCTACTTTAATTTATAGATTCAAAGCAATACCAATCAAAATCCCAACAACCTACTTTGCAGAAATTGAAAAACAAATAATCAAATTTATTTGAAAGGACATGATACCCTGAATAGCTAAAAATATATTGAAAACGAAAAATGATTTGGTAATTCTCACACCTCCTGACTTTTAAACATATTACAAAGCTACAATTGTCAAAACAACACGGTATCAGCATAAAGATACATACACTGAACAATGGAATTGAATTGATTGTTCAGAATCGGAACCTGTCATCTATGGAAAATTGATCTTTGATAAAGCAGGCAAGCCAACATACCTGGGACACAGCAACCTTTTCAATATGTAGTGTTTGTAGAACTGGATATCTATATGCAAATGAATAAAAAGCATCCACATCACATACACTATACAAAAATTAACTCAAAATGAACTGAAGACCTAAATGTTAGAGTTAAGACTGTTCTACTTTGCTAGCTGCCAGAATACAATATACCAGAAATGGAATGGCTTTTAAAAGGGGGAATTTAATAAGTTGCAGGCTGACAGTTCTAAGGCCATGAAAATTTCCCAAGTAAATCAAGTCCATAAAAATGTCCAAATAAAGGCACCAACAAGAGCTTACCTTCACTCAAGAAAGGCCAATGAGGTTTGGGGTTTCTCTTTCAACTGGAAAAGCATGTGGTGAGCATGGCAATGTCTTCTAGTTTCCTCTCCAAGACGCTTGTTTCATGAAGCTCCCACAGGGTTATTCTCCTTCATCTCCAAAGGTCGCTGTCTAGTTGACTCTGTAGTTCTCATGTCTCTGCTGCTGCTGTCATCATTCTCAGGCTTTCTCTAAAATGCTTCCTCTTTTAAAAGATTCCAATAAAGTAATCAAGACCTACCTGGAACGGAGAGTCACATCTCCTTCTATTCAAAAGTTAATACCCAAAATTGTGTAAGTCACATCTCCATGGAGATAACCTAATCAAGTTTCCAATTTATATTTCTGAATAGAGATTAGAAGAAATGGTTGCTTCTACAAGGTTGATTAGGATTAAAACATGGCTTTTCTAGGGTACATAAATCCTTTCAAACCAGCAAAAGACCATAAGAATTTTAGAAGAAAATGTATGGTAATATCTTATAAATCTCATGATAGGAGGTTTCTAGACCTTACACCTAAAGCATAAGCAATTTAAAAAGAAATAAATAAATGGGAGTGCTTAAAAATTAAACACTTTTGTGCATCTAAGAACTTTACCTGAAAGGTAAAGAGGCAGCCAACGCAATGGGAGGCAATATTTGGAAACCACACATCAAAGTAGAGTATAAGACCTAGAATACATAAAGAGATCTATAACTCAGCAACAAAAAGACAAACAACCTAACTATAAAAATGGGCAAAAGGCATGACAGACACTTTTCAGAAGAAGAAATACAAATGTCAAAAAAAGAAAATGACAAAATGTTAAACCTCACAGCCTATTAGAGAATTGCAAATCAAAACTACAATGAGCTATCATCTCACATCCAGTAGATTGGTCATTATAAAAAAGAAACAAAAAATGACAAGTGCTGGAGAGGATATGGGGAAAGAGGCACACATATCAACTGTTGGTGGGAATGTAAAATGGTGCAACTGCTCTGGAAGACAGTTTGGTGGTTCCTCAGAAATCTAAGTGTAGAATTGCCAAATGACCGCACATTACTAGGTTTATCCAGAGAACTGAAGGCAAGGGCACAAACTAACATTTGTACATCAATGTTTATAATGTCATTATTTATTATATCAAAGAGATGAAAACATCCCAAGTCTCCATCAATGAGTAAGAGTCCAAACATATTGTGGTTTATATACATATATGTATGTATATACATCATGCAGGTGTAAGACAGACTAAAGTCATGAAGCATGTAACAATGAGGAGGAAACTTTAGAACAATAAGTTGAGTCAAATTAGCCAGAAAGAAAAAGACAAATACTTCATAGTCTCACTAATACGAATTAGCATTGATAAGTGAACTTTGAGTTAAAGTCAAAGACACAGGCAATCATGAGATCGGAACAGTGTAGAGATAGGGCATTTAGTGCTGAATTTGTACAGAATATGCAAAAGGACCAATTGTAAAAATTCATAAATGGATAGCTAAATACTCTCTGATGGAAGCACTGTCATACAAGTACACAGAATGAAGCTGAATGTATGTTTGAAGGAGAAGGGCTGGGGACACCTATGAAACCAGAAGGAAAGATAGAGGATAAAAAATACAATCAGTGGAAGCTAGTGTCAACAATAACATTGTAATATGCTTCCACTGAATGTAACAAAGGCATTATGCAAAAACTGTCAACAGGTGGGAGATATGGGGAAAGTTATGGGATTCTTTGTGAAGAAAAGGAAATGCCTTCATATAGATTTTGGTGGTGAAGGCATGGCTATGTTATTATGTAGGAATCATTGATTTTTTAACTTAGATTCAATTGTACAATATGCAAATAAATCTTAAAAATTAACACAGATAAACAAGTTCTGGGGAAAATGTGGAGAGGGAGATGCACCTATTTACTGGTGATAGGAAAGCTGAGAGGTGCAGTCCCTCAGGAGGGTAGTGTGTTCATTCCATATAATCCTGCAATGCCCTAGTGAGATATATACCTGGAGGAAATGAGAGTTGGGATGGGAATGGACATTTGCACACTGGTGTTTATGGGAATAGTGTTCATGATTTACAATGGATGGAGGTGGCCTAAGGATACGAGAACTGAGGAACAGAATGGAGAACTGTGGTGTACTTCTGAGCTGCTACAAGAAAGAATAAAATTTTGAGTCGTGCAACTATACGAGATACTGAGCTCTTTGCATGTACCCTGGACATTCTCTGAATCCTTGGTTAATTAAATGACACCTGAAACTCAGAGTTTGTGCTCTGGAACTATGAAAGTCAGCATTACCCTATACCACAACTGTTAGATTAACAGAGGTGCACACATGGGGGTGCCATTCTATGAGTCAACAGGATCAAGCACTGAACAAGGACACTTTTCTCTTTCTCACCTTTCCAAAACTTTCCCTACAGACAGAAGTAGTTTACACACAACCAAGCAGTGGAAGAATCAATCAAATTGAAGCAGCATGGAAAGGATTACCTTTCAAGATGTAGAGCACACTTGAAAGGATGATGAGCAGGAACTATTCAATGGGAAAAAGATGGAATACTCAGATTCCTACAAATATAGAAGTTCCTGAAGCAGTGAGCATATGCCAGGGACAAGAAACTTGCCCAGAAAAGATGGAAAAGATCCTATGTATATGCCTAAGGCTGAACTTGTGAAGAGGACTAAAATCAAAGAGGAGTACCAACCAACTCTGTGAAATGTTATTATTTTCATTATTTTTTTGTTGTATTTTTTGTTTCACATAGGTTCTAATACTCAAGGAAATACCTGTCATTTCACTAGCTGGATACAATCTTAAAGAACAGGAAAATCAGGTACTGAATACCAGAGGCAAAATATTAAAATGATCTCTAGATATTGCCTATGGGGGATAAAGTAAAATGGCGAAAATTTCACAACTTAAATTCAACTTATTTTCAGAATAAAGTATTCTTCTTATTTTCTCAAACTCATCAGTTATCTCAGTGTAAGATAAAGAAGCAAGCCACATTTAAAAATTCCTTATCCATTCTCACTTATATCTAAATTGCATGACTGTTATATTTCCCTTCAGAATTAGCACAAATTTTCTTTAATGACCAAATAAGTACTTGAGATTTAAAAATTCATTAAAAAGCATTTTCCACAGCAGAGTAATGATAAAAATATGCAGAACAGAACAAATAAAATATTTTCTGGATGGTGTATGTGATATGAACTGTTTAGAATTACATTCTAAGCAGGGAGAAGTTTGAGAAGGCACTGTTGTTCTGTAAGAAACTGAGAGGAAGTTATAGTTTTGCTTTTGTTTCAATTTGAGTTCTGCAACACAATAAAATATTGTATTAGATAATGGTTTAGATTTTTGAGAGAAAACTGCTCGAAGACCTGAAACTTAAAGGAAACTATACTGACAATCTTTTTTAAGAACCAGAAAAAGAAGACATTGTGGTCAAGTCTATGGCCATCTATGGACAGATGGAGAAAAATAAAACACAAAAATTAACACCTAACTAGAATTTTCCATTTTAATGGCATCCTACTGTTGGAGAAAGATTTACATATGTCATAAGAGCAGGATTTGTTTCCTTTGTAAAATCCAACCTACAGTTGACTCTAACATATATTTTGTAGTGATCTTTATTCTGTGACACATAGTTGAGGCATAGAATAAATTGGTATAGTTGGGTAAAGCTTCACATATCCAAAGAAATGACAATTTGAGAGGTAAATGATGGATATAGATTATGTTTCATTGTTACTGTAATATGTTATTCCAGTAATTATTCCTAAACCAAAGCATACATGGAGTCTGCAAAACACTGAAAAAGCATATCTTGAATTTCTTTATGAAAAGTTTAGACTCTAATTTTCCTTCTATTCTTAATGTCATTTAAATTATGCAAAGTGTGATCTGTTTTTAGTTTTGAGTACCAACATCAAGAAATAGTTTTACATGATCTTCTTTATGGTTATTTACATCTGAGGCAATGCTATTCAATTGCTAATTGATTTGGCTCTTAGGGTTGGAGAATATGAAAATGAGATCATGGGTTTTCCAGAGTTGCTCTTCTGAAGTGGGAAATCAGATGAGGATGTTTACAAGCACTGCTGCAACACCACTTTGATGGACATCTCATCAGTGAACCATTATCTGATATATGAACAAGCTGCTTGTTCTGCTGCTTTAATGGTAAGTGGAATGAACTAGACTGTTTAATGTGTAATTTCTCAGTGGTAGGAATTAATTACTCAAATATAATGATTTTTAAGTGTTATTAGAGTCTTGAAACAGGTTGTAACATAGAATTTTTTCATTTATTTTTTATTTTTAATCTAAGAAAACAAACAGTATACTTAGAACCACCAACAATGGCTATCTTAGCTAGCTGAGCCATAGGCATATTTAAAGAAAGTATCCATATAATCATTGTAAAGACTGTGTTTGTGCAGTAAGTTTCATAAACCAATTTAAAATTAAGGCAACAAATAAAATATCTACATATTCAAATAGCAAAGTTCTTAAATTCTATTAAAAACTATCTCAGAAATCATTTGATCAGCTGTCAAAACTGTGACTGTTCTAAAAATATCAAGTAGAAAGTTCTTAAAAATATCTGCATTGCTATAGTAATGACCTATATTACTAAATATTTTCCTTATTTCAGGAAAATATGAAGATATAAATGTTTTTACAATTAACATATGGAAATCTTAACCAGCTAAAATGGATGTCTTAGCATATCTATTGGCATATTTAAAAAAATCTAAGTAGTCATTGTAAAGCCTGTTTGTAGAATATGTTTCATAAAGTTACTTAAAATTAAAGTAATGAAGGGAAAAAATCTATAAATACAGGTATCAGAGTTACTTGAATTCTAATATTGAACAGTATCTTAAATACCATTTTGAGTTATGCTACTAAATGTTTTCAAATTTTTGATTTCAGGAATTTATTTTATCTAATATTACTCTAACTGCCTATATTTTTAAACTGTTTTTTAATTATAAAATATCATATATATACATACAAAGTAAAGGAAAAAAAAGCAACACTTTTCAAAGCACACTTCAACAAGCAGTTACAGAACAGTTCCTTGAGTAAGTCACGGGCTACCATGACCTCAGCTCAGATTTTTCCTTCTGCTCCAAAACACTGGTGGCTTTATCAGGGTCATAATAGTGGAATTTTACAGTACCTGTCTTTTTATGTCTGACTTGTTTCACTCGGCATTTTGTCCTCAAGGTTCAGCCATGTCATAAGTTTTGGGACATCATTTTGTCTAAATGCTGCATAATATTCCACTATATGTATATACCACATTTTGTTTATCCAGTCGTCCATGGATGGGCACCTGGATTGCATCCATCTCTTGACAATTGTGAATAATGCTGCTATGAATATCAGTGTGCGGATGTCTGTTCATGTCACTGCCCTTAACTATTCTGGGTATATACTGAGTATTGGAATTGCTGGGTCATAGGGCAACTCAATATTTAGTATCCTGAGGAATTGCTAAACTGATTTCCACAATTGCTGAACCATTTTACATACCCACCAACATTGAATAAGTGTTCCAGTTTCTCTGCCTCCTTTCCAACATTTATAGTTTCCTGTTTGATTAATAGCTGCCATTCTTATAGGTGTGAGGTGATATCTCATTGTCATCTTAATTTGCATTTCTCTTATAGCCAATGAAGATGAGCAGCTCTTCGTATGCTTTTTACCCATCTGTATTTGCTCTTCATAATAGTGCTTACTCATTTCCTTTGCCCATTTTATAATTGGGTTGTTTATTCTTTTGGTGGTGAGCTGTATAATTTCTTTATATATACAGGATATCAAGTCTTTACCTGATATGCAGTCTACGAATATTTTCTCCCATTGAGTTGGCTTTCTCTTCACCTTTTTAACAAAGTCCTTTAAGGCACAGAAGCTCTTGATGTTAAGGAGATTGATTTATCTATTTTTGCTTTCACAGCTTTTCTTTAGATGTAAAGTTTAAGAAGCTACTTCCTAGTACTAGATCTTGAAGACATTTCCCTACATTCTTTCTTAAAAAGTGTTATGGTATTGGCTCTTACATTTAGGTCTTTGATCCATTTTGAATTAATTTTCGTACAGGGTGTAAGGTATGGGTCTTCTTTTATTCTTTTCGCTACTGAAATCTAGTTCTCCCATGCCCATTTATTGAAAAAACTATACTGCCCCAATTCAGTGGATTTGGGGTCCTTATTGTGGATCAAATGTCCATAAACTTGGTGGTCAATTTCTGCATTCTTGATTCTATTCCACTGGTCAGTCTTTCTCTCTTTGTGCCACTACCATGCTTTTATTACCACTGTGGCTTTATAGCAAGCTTTAGTTAGGAAGCAATAGACCTCTCAGTTTTCTCTTCTTTATTAGGAAATATTTAACTATTCAAGGTCTCTTTCTCTTCCATATAAATCTGATAACCAATTTTTCTAAGTCTTCAAGGAAGGTTGTTGGGATTTCTATTGGTATTGCATTGTATTTGTAGATCAGTTTGGGTTGAATTGACATCTTGATGATATTCAACCTTCCTATCTATGAGCATGAAATATCTTTCCATATATTTAGGTCATTTTTAATTTGTTTCAGCAATTTTTTTTATAACTTTCTATGTATAAGTTCTTGACATCCCTGGTTAGGCTTAATCCTAGATACCTAATTCTTCTGGTCACTATTCTGAATGGAATTTTTTCCTTAGTTTTCATTTCAGATAGGTCATTGCTTGTTTATAGAAACATTACTGATTTTTGAACTTTAATCTAGCATCCTGTCACTTTGCTGAATTTGCTTATTAGCTCAAGTACTCTTATTGTATATTTCTCAGGGTTTTCTAAGTATAGGATCATGTCATCTGCAAATAATGAAAATATTACTTCTTCCCTTCTTATTTGGATGTCTTTTATTTCTTTCTCCTGTCTAATTACTCCAACTAGTACTTCTAATACAATGTTGAATAATAGTGGTGACAATGGGCATCCTTGTCTCATACCTGATCTGAAGGGGAATGCTTTCAATCATTAAGTATGATGGTGGCTAAGGGTTTTTCATATATGCCCTTTATGATATTGAGAAAATTTCCTTTAATGTCTAATTTCTGGATTGTTTTTATTAGGAAAGGATGCTGGATTTTGTTGAATGATTTTTCAGCATCAATTGATAGAATCATGTGATTTTTCCTGTCCAATTTGTTAATGTGCTGTATTATTTTGATTGACTTTCTTATGTTGAATCACACTTGCATTCCTGTTATGAATTCCACTTGATCATGATGTATAATTCTTTTAATGTGGTATTGGATATGATTTTCTAGTATTTTGTTGAGAATTTTTGCATCTATATTCATTAGGGAGATGGGTCTGTGGATTTCTTTTCTTGTATCATCTTTACCTGATTTTGTGTTAAAGTGATGTTAGCTTCATAAAACAAGTTAGGTACCGTTCCCTTTTCTTCAATTTTTTGGAAGAATTGAGTATGATTGTTGTCAGCTTTTTTTGAAAAGTTTGATAAAATTCTCCTGTGAGACCATGAGGTCCTGGACTTTTTTTGTTGGAAGATTTTTGATGACTGACTGAATCTCTTTACTTGTAATTGGTTTGTTGAGATCCTCTGTTTCTTCTTGAGTCAATATAAGTAGCTGTCATGGTCAGGTTCATCTGTCAGTTTGGCCAAGTGGTGATGTGCATTTGTCTGGTTGGGCAAGTGCTGGCTTCTCTGTTGCTTTGAGGATATTCCATAGAATTAAATCATGATCACATTGGCTGCATCCACAGCTGATTGCATTTGTAATCAGCCAAGGGGAGTGTCTTCTGCAATGAGTGATTCTTAATCTATTCTAAAGGATTTTAAGGAGGATTCATAACAGACATTTCTCTTCCTGCTTCAGCTAGGGAGCCTCTCCTGCAGAGTTCATTCAGACTTTTCACTGGAGTCATCAGCTTCACAGCTATGGATTTTGAACTTTACAGTCCCACAGTTATGTGAGACATTTTTATAAATTTTATATCTATGGATATTCCCTGCTGATTCTGTTTCTTTAATAAACCTTAGTTAATACAGCTTGGTACTATGAGTGGCTCTTAAGAAACAGAATCTTAAAAATGGGTTTTTATTATTGGTTTTCTACTCTGACTGGGCTCAAAAGCACTAAAGACTATGATTCTTGTAATTGGAATGATAGTGCCAATCCATGAGTTGGCAAAAGAAATACACAAAATATATCATTGGATTCTTCTAATGCTTCATTTGTATGAAGCCAGCCTTGGGGGATAATGTTTTTGACACCTTTATAGAGTTTTGTAGAGATAGAAGGAATAGAGATCTTGGCTGGTTGTTGTTATATATGTTGTATACATTAATGAGTGAAAGGGATAGGCTTAAGCCTTCAACAAATGAGAAGACTAAATAACATCTGACATGTAAACATCTCTATGAGTGTCCTGAAGGAAATTCTTATTTCCTGTTGCCACAGACTTGAGACCTCTGAAAATCTGAATCTGAATTTTATTGTTAGATAGCAACTTTACAACATAAACTGAAATCTCTATCTTACATGATGTCTGCTGTTAAAGTGAAGGCATTGATTGGAAAGGAGAGGGATCCTGAAAAATGGGTTGGGAATATGGATTGATAATGATGTTGGTGGAGAGGTTGAAACACTAGGTCATGGTGATTCTTCTCTAGATAACCCTGTAATAATCTGCTCAGAAGACACAGCCACCCCTCTTTCAGCCTGCCATGAGGAGCTGGCCACCCAACCTCTACCTGAAGGGATTAGCAATATATGGAAAATCAAATCATTATTAACAATATAAAAATGTCTCAACAAAAGCAGGGTAGATTCTGATCACAATGTGATTAAATGGAAACTGATAATAATGATCGAACTAAAATTCCCATGCGTTCAGAAATTAAAATATATTGTCACAAATATCCTATAGTGAAGATAGGAAATAATAAATTTAGAAAATAATTTGGAATTCATTTTTAAATACTGTATATCAAAATATGTCAATGGAATTTAAAACATAAAAGCATTAAAGGCAAATGTTAGGTAGACCTCCTTCCCCCATGATGTGACAAACCCCCAGAAAATATTTTAAAAATCTGCCCCTACCTATTTTTTCCAGGAAACCCACAAGGCCACCGCAGCCCACAAAACAGTCTCATGACCCCTCTTGCCCTCCAGCAGATGTAATCTTGCCATAAGCTCCCCTTACTCAACATCCACCCTGCAGCAATTGCAACCCTGCATCACTATGGTATTTAAATTTTAAACTTGATTAAAATTTCCATATATTGCTAATTAAGGAAATTCACTGCTGCTTGAAAAGCAAGTTTCCTGTTTAAATCTTCAATATAATTTTAGATTTTTGCCTACCTAATAAGCTAATTGCTGAGATAAGCTTAAAGTAAAACACACACACACACACACACACACACACACACACACACACACACACACACACATAACATAAAAAGAAACCAGAGTAAGCAGGTCTACTATAGTCATTATTAACAGAAATATGTTACCAGGACAATATATTACTAATGATTATGAGGAATACTTTTAAATGGTCTATTTCACCAGTAAGAGAATAACTATTCTAAATTTATATGCATTTAATTAGATTCAAAATATAAAAATCACAAATAGCTGGAATTAAAAAGGGAAACATATGAATGCATAATCATTTTGGGAGATTATATTTTTTTGGTAGCGGACATTGAAGGGACCCTACACAAGGAAGGTTCTTCTCTTCCAGGTTGCAAAGTGCAACCTTCTCTGCTCTTTTTTCTGTTTGGAGTCATTGCGCTTCTTTGATTTACATCTTTATGTCTTTGATAAAGTTTGGTATATTTTCCACTATTATATCCTGAACTAATCTGTACTCTTCTCTTCTCCTTCTGGGACACTGATGATTCTTATATTTGTGTACATTTTCCCTGTGATCCAATTCAAAATTTTCTGTCTTTTTTTTTGTCATTTCCTGTTTTGTGTGTTCAAAAGCATTTGGGTTGGCTAGTGATATAAAGGAGATCAAGAAGATACTAGAAGAGCCTGAAGAGGAATTTGAAAGAATAAATAGAAAAACAGCAGATATCATAGAGATTAAAGATGCTGTAGAACAAATAGAACTATGCTAGAGATACACAACAGCTGATTTGAAGAGGCAGAAGAAAGAATAAGTGAGTTAGAGGACATTCATATTTATTTGTTGAGTCTTATCTTCTATGAATAATTCCACCATCACCTTTGGTCTTTCCATACCTCTCATTGGGGTTGTTTGGGCTATGGTTTTTCTAAATTTTTGATGTTGGAAAGGTCTGTCACTAATGTGGGGTAAGGGAGATGGAACTATCTGATGTTCTGGAGAGGATGGGCTAGGTTTCAGGACTTATCTGGACCAGGGACCCATCTGGAGGTTGTAGGTTTCTGGAAAGCTACTCTAGTGCCTGGAACCCTTGTGGGATCTTATAAATTGTCCTAGGTGTTCTTTTAGATTGTCTGGAATGGTCCTGGTTGGGGGTTGTCTCCCTCATTATTAAGGATAGCTTTAGTGGATAAACAATTCTTGGCTGGCAATTTTTCTTTTTCAGTATCTTCAATATATCACACCCCTGCCTTTTTGTCTCCATATTTTCTGATGAGAAATCAGCACTTATTCTTGTTTGGCTTATTTTGTGTACATTGAGTGACTTTTCTCTTGCTGCTTGCAGAATTCTCTTTTTCACTTTGGAATTTGACAGTCTGATTAGTATGC
>PVIY010058281.1:0-12509 GCA_004026745.1 Myrmecophaga tridactyla | reverse complement strand
CAAATACTGTATAGTCTCACTGATATGAACTGACATTAGTGAATAAACTTGGAATATTTTGTTGGCAATGGAGGCCATCAGGAGATAGAAATAGGATAAGATATTGGGTAACTGGAGCTGAAGGGATACAGATTGTACAACAGGATTGAATATAAAAACTCAGAAATGGACAGCACAATACTACCTAACTGTAATACAATTATGTTAAAACACTGAATGAAGCTGAATGTGAGAATGGTAGAGGGAGGAGGGCTGGGGGCATAAATGAAATCAGAAAGAAAGATAGACGATAAACATTGAGATGATATAATCTAGGAATGCCTAGAGTGTATAATGATACTGACTAAATGTACAAATTTAAAAATGTTTTTGCATGAGGAAGAACAAAGGAATGTCATTACTGCAGGGTGCTGAAAATAGATGGTAATTAACATTTTAAAATTTCAACTTATGTGGGAGACTAAAGCAAAAAATGTTTATTTGGTACAAAATGTATATTTTGACTACTGCATCTCCTAATATAACTTATGTAGATAGTTGGTTGAACAACAAGTAATGGAACCTTGGGTAGGACATGAAATTTTGTTGGTTTGTCCAGAGTGATGCCCCAATGAATCCCAGAGTGACTTGATCAGTGAGCAGAAAAGTATTTGCAAAGACCCCTTCAGGGAATGGTGAGAACGGGGGAAAATTCAACATCCCCAAGTTGAATTCTTGATATTCTCACAAGCAGTGTGGACAACCAAAGCTATAGGCCGAGCCCCCAGTCTTGGGGTTTGTTCATATGAAACCTAGCCCCAAAAAGGATAGGCCTAAGTGTCACTCTCAAGAGAACCTCTTTTGTTGCTCAGATGTGGCCTCTCTCTCCAGCCAACACAACAAGCAAACTCACCACCCTCCCCCTCTCTGCGTGGGACATGAGTCCCAGGGGTGTGGACCTTCCTGGCAATGTGGGACAGAAATCCCAGAATAAGCGGAGATGCAGCATCAAGGGAATGAGAAAACCTTCTTGACCAAAAGGGGGAAGAGTGAAATGAGACAAAGTGTCAATGGCTGAGAGATTCCAAACAGAGTCAAGAGGTTATCCTGGAGGTTATTCTTACACATTAAGTAGATATCACCTTGTTATCCAAGATGTAATGGAGAGGCTGGAGGGAACTACCTGAAAATGTAGAGCTGTGTTCCAGTAGCCATGTTTCTTGATGATGATTGTATAATGATATAGCTTTCACAATGTGACTGTGTGATTGTGAAAACCTTGTGTCTGACGCTCCTTTTATCTACCTTGTCAACAGACAAGTAGAACATATGGAATAAAAATAAATAATAGGGGGAACAAATGTTAAAATAAATTTTGTTTGAAATACTAGTGATCAATGAAAGGGAGGAGTAAGGGGTATGGTATGTAAAATTTTTTTTTCTGTTTTCATTTTATTTTTCTGTTGTCTTTTAATTTCTTTTTCTGAATTGGTGCAAATGTTCTAAGAAATGATCATGATAATGAATATGCAACATTGTGATAATATTGTGAATTACTGATGATACATGTAGAACAGAAGGAGCATATATTCAGAATGTTTGTGTTTCTTTCTTGTTATTTTTTTTAATTAATAAAAATTTTTTTTTAATTTTGGAAAAGTTTGAGCAGGATTGGTGCTAGTTCTTTTTGGGTTGTTTGATAAAGTTCTCCTGTAAGACCATCTGATCCTGGGCTTTTCTTTGTAGGAAGATTTTTGATGACTGATTGAATCTCTTTACTTGTGATTGGTTTGCTGAGATCCTCTATTTCTTCCTGAGTCAGTGTAGCTTGTTTGTGTGTTTTCAGGGATTTGTCTATTTCATCTAAGTTGTCTAGTTTGTGATGTATTGTTGATCATAGTATCTTCTTATGACTTTTTTTTATTTCTTCAGGATCTGTGGTAACATTCCCTCTCTCAATTTTTATTTGGTTTATTGGCATACTCTTTCTTTTTTTCTTTGTCAGCCTTTCTAGTGGCTCATCAATGTTATTGAATTTCTCGAAGAACCAACTTTTGGTTTTATTCATTCTTTCCATTGTTCTTTTGTTCTCCTATTCATTTAACTCTGCTTAATCTTTTTTATTTCTCTCCTATTTGCTTTGGTTTTAATTTGCTGTTCTTTCTCAAGTTCTTCCAGGTGAACAGTTAAGTCCTTAATTTTTGCTCTTTCTTCTTTTTTAATGTAGGCATTTGGGGCAATAAATTTTCCTCTCAGCACAGCTTTTGCCACATTCCATAAATTCTGACATATTGTATTCTCATTTTCATTTGTCTCAAGATAGCTACTGATTTCTCTAGCAATTTTTTCTTCACCCACTGGTTGTTTAAGTGTGTGTTATTTAATCTCCATATATTTGTGAAAGTTCTTGTTCTTTGGTGGTTATTGATCTCCAGCTTCATTCCGTGGTGATCAGAGAAGTGCTTTGAATAATTTCAATGTTTTTAAATTTATAAAGAGCTGTTTTGTGCCCCAGCATATGATCTATCTTGGAGAATGTTCCATGAGCACTAGAGAAAAAGGTATATCCTGGTGTTTTGGGATATAATGACCTATATATGTCTGTTAGGTCTAATTTATTTATCAAATTGTTTTAGTTCTCTATTTCCTTGTTGATCTTCTGTCTGGTTGTTCCATCTATAGAGGAGAGTGGTGTACTGAAGTCTCCTACTATTATTTTTGAAACGTCTCTCACTCCTTTCAGTTTTGCCAATGTTTGTCTCATGTACTTTGGAGTTCCTTGATTGGGAGCATAAACATTTATGCTTGTTATTTCTTCTTTGTGAATTATCCTTTTTATTAATATATACTGTCCTTATTTGTCTCTTATGGTGTCTTTACATTGAAAGTCTATTTTGTCTTATTTTAGCATAGCTACTGCTGCTTTCTTTTGGTTACAGCTTGAGCGGAACATCTTTTTCTAGCCTTTCATTTTCAATCTACCTGTATCCTTGTGTCTAAGATGAGTCTCTTGTAAGCAGCATATAGCTAGATTATATTTCTTAATCCATTCTGCCAATCTGTACCATTTAATTAGTAAGTTTAGTCTGTTAACATTCAAAGTTATTACTGTAATGGCATTTCTTGAATCTACCATCTTATCCTTTGGATTTTATTTGTCAGATCGATATAGTCTGTTCCATTTCTCTCCCTCTCTTTCTTTCTCTCTCTGTCTCTCTTTCTCTCTCTCTTTGTATATATATGGCGGAGGTCACGTTTCATTCTTTCTCCATGTGGGTATCTGTTATTACAGCACCATTTGTTGATTTTGTTGTTTGTTTTTCCTTTCTTTGTTTTGCTTGTTTGTTTTTTGGGTGGACATGCATGGCCCAGGAATTGAACCTTGGTCTTCTAAATGGTAGACCACTGAACTACCTGTGCACCCCCTCCCTCTTTCTCTTTTTATCCTTTAAGTTACCCTTACTGGTAGTCTTCAATTCTGTGAAAAGTGCTTTATATGTAATAAAATATGCTCATATTAACAAAAACATAAATGTTGGCAGTTATTTAAAGTCTAAACACTTCTGACTGAATAAAAAGTTTCTTAAAATATTTGAGAGAGAAATTTTGTAATTTGAATTATTATCATATGTTTGAAATATTTTCCCACAGGAAGAGTGCTTGTCCATGAGTGGGCCCATCTCCGGTGGGGAGTGTTTGATGAGTACAATGAAGATGAGCCATTCTATCGCTCTAATTCAAGAAAAATTGAAGCAACAAGGCATGCTCATTTATATTTTTTCAATAACTTTAAGCTGTAACTGTTCTTTATTTTCTTTGGTTTGATTCCTTTCCAAATGCCATCCATTCATTTTGTCATGATGCAAATGATGGATCCTTTATCATGAAACAGTGCATTTCTGATTTCTTCTGGTTCCTTTAGAAAATGTATCTTAAATGGTTGTCAATTTAAAAACACAAAACTAACTTCAAGAGCATTTGGTAACTAATTTTGACTTATGTTATAGCTCTCTATCATAGCTGCCAGTACTCATTTCAGCTGAAGATGCATTCTGTGTGTAAAGGGTTGTAACAAACACAGTAATTCTGATTTCACAAGAATGAACAAAAAAGGCAAAGAAGTAATGATCAATGTGGGATGAGTAAGAAATTAACCAGATTCATGAATCTAAATAGGAATTTCTTGAAGATTTATAATCTGCATTTTAAAATACCAATTTAGCATCATGGTTGATAATAGACAATCCTTTTGGCTCTGATATCCAGAGGTTAAAAGCAGGTGGCATCAGCCTAATGTTTGATACTCAACTGGAACTAAGGCTTTGTCACAATTTTATAGGTTGAAAGATACACAATATCCATGAAGGCCATTCCTCTGCTCTACGATGGTGCACTAAACTAACAGGACATGCATTTAAAGAGTATTACATTTAGTAAATTTGGCAGCATGATATTCCACCTAAATGCCTCATCTCTGTAACAGAAGATTCATTATATTTGTTAAAATAGATAGCTTCATTATTTTCCATGAGTTTGGAGACAATATAAGCATAGATATATTTAGGAGATTCCCTAAATAACTGAATGAAATCCAATCATTGATTCCTGAATATGAAATAGAACCACATTTAAAAGGTGCAATATATTCAAATCCCAGCATATCTGCCATAATTACTGCTGCCTGTAGCCAATTCCTTGATCATTTTTTATAGTACAATCTACTGTCCTTCTGGACAGCACTTCACTCTTTTCTTCCAGCCACTTCCCATCTGTATAACAATGCTCCTTGGCTCCATAATTGTAGCTATGCCACCTCCAAATCTTTTGAGGATATCTTCTCTGACAAGAAATCTATCAATAACTTCAAGTCAAGGTTACATAGAATAAATGCTGCTTTAGTTTGGTGGCTGCTGAAATGCAATGTACCAGAACAAGAATGGCTTTTAAAATGGGAAATTTAATAAGTTGCTAGTTTATAGTTTTAAGGCCAAGAAAATGTCCCAATTAAAGTAAGGATATAGAAATGTCCAATATAAGGCATCCAGGGAAAGATACCTTGGTTCAAGAAGGCCGAAGATGTTCAGGGTTTCTCTCTTAACTGGAAAGTCACGTGGCAAGCGTAGTGATGATACTAGCTTCCTCTCCAGACCTCTTGCTTCATGAAGCTCCCAGTGGCCTTCTCCTTCTTCATCTCCAAAGGTCTCTGGCTGGTGGACTCTGTGCTTCTCTGGTCATTCTATCGTGGTTCTGTGGCTCTCTCCTTGTTCTCAAAACTAACTCTCTCTAAAATATCTCCTCTTTTATAGTATCCCAGTAAATTAATCAAGACCCACATAGAATGGTTGGAGACACGTCTCCATCTAATCAACTTTAATACCCACAATTGATTGAGTCACATCTCTGTGGAGATAACCTGATCAAGTTTCCAACCTATAGTACTGAATAGGGATTAGAAGAAACCGTTGCTCCCACAAGATTGGTTAGGATTAAACACGGCTTTTCTAGGGTATATAAATCCTTTCAAACCAGCACACATGCTTTCACAGGTACCCTCCTCCAGATGCCTGCAGCTTCTTTACCACCATGAGGTCGGCAAGAGAGGCATATGGAAAAGGGGAGCCTCCAGCCATTAGTCTAAGCAAGACGGCAGCAATTTTAACCACAGCAGAGAACACAGCCATTGTATACACTTGGAAGTCACACTTAAAATTTATCCCTGCAATTTCTTGAAAAACAGATATTGCTCTGATACAAAACCTCATTTTTTTTTATCAGAATAGGGTTTATGTGATACTCATAAAAGAATTAAAACTTTAACATATGATCATCATGAATAGAGGCACTTCAGATTTTCAAAAATGTTAATGGTTACGTTGCCTCAAAAACTAACTGTCACATACTTTCAGGTGTTCCACAGATATCTTTGGCATAAATCAAATCCATAAATGTCAAGGAAACAGTTGTTTTACTAGAGACTGCAAAATTAATCCTCAGACCAACCTGTATGAAAAAGACTGTCAATTTTTCCCTGATAAATTTCAAACTGAAAAGGCATCCATAATGTTTATGCAAAGCATTGACTCTGTAAGTATGCCAATCATTGTGTCTAGAATTTATTTTAAAACGTGTTATTATGTTTTTTAAATCTCTGTCCAGGTGACCTGAGGGATGAGATGTACTAATATAGAATTCTTTGAATATTGGCTGGCACATAGTAAGCACTCAGTTAGTATTAGTTATTATTGCTACTGCTATTTTTATTATTGAAAAATCTACCTTACTATAATGTGCTATAATGTTGATTCCTCACTGAGTCATATTTCATTCAATAAATATATTTGCAAAACGGGTTTTTATTTTTTTTGTTTGTAGTTATATTTCAAATTCATGGTAAATAAAAATGATCTTTTTCATCTTACGAATCTTTCAGGTCACTGAATTCTGTAATGAGAAAAACCATAACCAAGAAGCTCCAAGTCTACAAAACAAAAAGTGTAATTTCAGAAGCACGTGGGAAGTGATCAGCAAATCTGAGGATTTTAACCACACCACGCCAATGGAGGCACCACCTCCTTCCCCTGTCTTCTCATTGCTGAAGATAATTCAAAGAACTGTGTGCTTAGTTCTTGATACATCTGGAAGCATGGGGGTAAGCTGCACGGCCTATTTTTCCTAGATGAAGGAAACTGGTAGGTGATTAAAAAGCTAAAAAATACACTACACTCTACCTGCATCTGAGTTGCTCTAAATTTCATGGCAGCCTAAAATCCTGTCACCTTTGGTTATGACTTCAGGAGGGGCAGAGAAATATTATAGTAAACAGCAGAGCCAATGGAGTTAACTAGAACGAACCTAATTCCAGAAAATGAGTGCTTACTGTGAAAAGTTTTGAGGCCCTTTAGGAAAGCATTAGTTGGGGGATCAGAACTAGAGATTGAAATATAGAAATTATTTCTAATCATACCCCATTATATACTGGAAATGTTTGGCAGATGAGGATAGAGTGGATTCAGGGCTGCTGTATTCCATATTCCACGTCGAGGAACAGGATCAACTAGGAGAGTTCTTACTTTGCACTGCCTATATGGATTACCTCCTTATGCTCAGACAGACTAAAAGTCACATCATGGAGAAAGATATGGCAAAATCCAGCCTTTCATTTCTTCTACAATATTTAGTATCTACTCTATGACAGGCATTGTGCTATGCTTTGGGAATAGCGGTCCATATCCTTGAGGAGTTCATAGTTGAATAGAAAAAGTTTTCACCTGGTTATTTCATACTCATCCTTCAAAATTTGGTGCAATACTAGTCCATAATATATTTTCCAAGTCAATTGAAAAAGTTTATAATTTCTTTCCTTAATAAACCAATTACTACTTATAGAAAATTCTTATCAATAGATTATGTTCACTCATTTCATGTGATCTCCTATTTTCTTCCTGTTGAACATTATTTGGTTGTTTTCTTTTTGCTTTTTTATTCAGAATTATAATCGCTTATATCGAATGAATCAAGCAGCCAAACATTTCCTGCTGCAGACCATTGAAAATGGATCCTGGGTTGGAATGGTTCAATTTGATAGTACTGCCAACATCAGGAGTAAACTAATCCAAATTATAAGCAACAATGAAAGGCACAAGCTCTTGGAGCTCTTACCTACAGCGGCTTCAGGAGGAACGTCCATCTGCTTTGGAATAAAATCAGCGTTTCAGGTGAAAATATTCCTGTAAATATAGTTCATCCATTTTTAATATTTCAGGACATTTCTATGCTGAGAGTTGACACACATACTTACTGCCTAATTTAACATAAGTATTTCTAAGACGCAGAACGCTAAGCACATAGACAAACTCAATATTTTTTAATGAATCAGTAAATCAATGAATAAACTAAAAGTTAATAAATGACCTTAAAAATCCCACAAGATGTTATGATCAATGAGGTTGGGGATTTTGTCTTGTTCCTATGATCAAGTAGTTGGTCCATAAACATTTGGTATATTAATGAATGTATTTGGGCAGCAAAAACCACCAACTTTTAGGGAAATGAACAAGGTATATGGTATGATTACACTTTGAGCCAATCCTCATTTCCTTTCCTGAAATAGTCAGTTAGGGCAACCTATGATTATCTCTTAGAACAAATGTAGGAAGGCCTGTTAGACATGTTTAGGGTAAGGTCTTTGGTTAGAGTATGAGGTTTGACGTTACAGTCTTGACTTTGCTTCTTACTAGCTTACTAGCAGTTTCCAGTTCCCTTACACTCCTAGTGCCTTTTTTTTGCAGGGGGAGGTGGGGGATAAGGGTGGTGCATGGTCCAGGCATCAAACCCGGGTCTCCCCCATTCCTAGTGCCTTCTGAATAAAATACTAGGAAATAAGAAACATTTTAACATGCTTAAAACAATGTTTAGTATATCATATAGTAAATATACAATTCACGTCAACCCTTATTATGAATGTTACTTTTGACACATTTGTGATCACCTTGAATTCACAATCAATATCAATTGTCAGTTTCTTCCTTAGAAATTTTACTATCTCTTCACAGTCCGTAAAGTTAAAAACTGCCACCACCTTTCTTTCCAGCCTTATTTCTCAGTTCTCCCGTCGTGATGCCTTATGCTCCAACCAAATTACCACACTTATTGTTCTCCAAGTCCACTGTGTCCTGACAGCTTCCATCCACTAGGCCATGCATTTCTTCTGTCTAAAATGCTCCCTTTTCTCCCCTTGTTGTGTGTTAAAATCCTACCAACTATTCAAAATTCTTTCTCCTTCATGTAGCCTTTTCTGTTACCAGCAACAGCATTGAAACTCTCTCTTACTTGAAATGCATGGCATTTTAGTATAGGTTTTGGTATCAGTCAGGGTTCTCCAGAAAAATAGAACCAGTAGCATAGAGATAGAGATAAAGTTGATAGAAATTGAGATAAAGATTAGAGAGCTACTAAAGTCAAGTGATTACAGATGTTATAATCACATCTACAAAAGACCTTCACAGCAACACTGAGGTCAGTGTTTAATTGAATTACTGAGTACAATAGACTAGCCAGGTCGACATATAAAACTAACCATTAATTTGTAACATGAAGGCTTAGGTTTAAATTATCATTGTCATTTATTAGTTTTGTTACCAAAGCATGATTTTTAACCCCTCTTGTTCTCAAATTCTCAGTTCCCTCAATTGTCTCTAGCTCTCAATTAAAATTCATCAGTAAAACTGGAAAATAAAAGCTAGGATGCAGAACTCTTTATTCAATTATTCAATATATATTGAATATATATTTCCATATATATATATACATATTTATCCAATATATACATTTACTGACTGCTATGTGCCAAGCAAAGCACTGTGAAAGACACTGGGAATTGATGAATTTTCTGATCTTCTGGAACATGCTCTTTCAGAAGGGGACAGATAATAAATACACAAATAAATAAAAACAATAATTACCGATAAAATGTTGTGAAGCAACCAAACAGGGTGAAGTGATAGAGGGTAATGAGAGAGGAGGGGAATTGCCTATTTAAGGGTAGAAAGGCCAGAAAAGCCTACTCTGAAGAGCTGACATTTAAGCTAAGACTTGACAGATAAGAAGGAACCAGTCATTCAGACAGAAGGAAAAGCACAAAGTCCATAGGAAATGTGGGGAAGTAATGGATTATTCTCAGGAATGATAGAAGTTAATCTTGCTGGAATTTAGTGAATGAATGGGGTAGAAAATGTGATTGGAGAGGTAGACAAAGTTTACATCTTTCAAAGCTTCAAAAGCTATGATAGGAGTTTTGTATTTTACTTAAAGCATAACAGAAAGCTATTGAAAGCTTTAGAGCATCAAAGAGAGGTGATGTTTTTAGGAAGAGAACTCTGCCCCATATAAAATAGATTGGAGGTAGCAAGAATGGTAGCAGGGAGACAGTTGGGAGCTTGAGCTTTGATTCACTGCAATTTATTGCATGGGAGTGGTTCAATACATAGTAGCATTCTATACCACTATTGTTCTTGAACTATAAAATATTCTGCCTTATATGTTAGTTGTGCCTTTATTGTTCATCTCTACAACTCCTAAATCTGACCCAATGATTAATAAATATTTTTAAATTGAATTCAATTCTTTTACATTGCAAATAATGCTAAAGGACTAACTATGCCTCATACAGAATAGAAGCATAGATAGATGGAACTGGAAGGAAATTTATAGTGAACTAAAGTTTAATTCTTTCATTTTAAATGTGAAAAATTGGGGGCTTGGAGAAGTTAAGTGAATACTTGCCTAATGCTGTAAATCTACTCAGAAAGTGAAGTAATAACAAAATTCCATAGGTATTTGATTAAACTGCTCATGAAATACCAAAGGAAAGGTTTCTTAATGTCTGCCTTCCTGTATGTTCCATGAACACATGTACCATGCAAAGTAATTCTAGCTGAATTCCCAGTATCCAGCAGTGACTGAAACATTGTAGGTGCTTAGGAAAAAAACTAATAAAAGAAAGGGAGAGGTGAAGGAGGGAGAAATTTACTTTATCACTGGATCTTCATCTTATATTCAACTGAGCGGACCATATGGGATAAGGATGCTGTAACAGTGGGGAAATCTGTGGTGCTTTTAAGTTTCTATTTTAAGTAATTATGAAAGCATTCCCCTATATTTTAATCTGTGTTTAATACACATCAGAGCATGTGTCCCATATATTGCAATATACACAATAGTAATCCCTTGCCTCAAAACATGCAAAACTTGTAATGAAAGTGACCACTTTGTTCCCTGACATCAGCTTCATTAGAGATTTCTACATTCCAAGTTCTCTTCTGTAAATCTGCACACATCTCCACTCTTCCCTTCTAGGCCCATGAAAGCCACTGCAAGTCCACCATGGCATTTATTTTTCTCTTGGCCTGGACTCATTTTCTCAAAAGAAGCCATTACCAATTAAAAGTCTCAGAGAACATGAAATATAGTTGGTATCCCAGACTAAGTTCTCTTCATCCTACCTTGCAGGTGGCTAGTATTTAGAACTCTGAATTTTCAAATTGTTTGGTTTTGTAGTTTGATGTAGGAAGAGGATTCAAAACACAAATAGAACTCAATAAATATAATCCATGTATTCTTTGAACACCACCGTAGTTCTTTGAGCAGCTAATTAGCTCTGTGCTAGTAACTTTTGCAGGTAAAATTAAAATTATAGAAAAGTACTTAACCTCAAGATGGCTAGAACTTTGCATGTCTCTTATTTTTAAGCATAATAAAGTTTTCCTTAGTTTGGACTCTGTGAATTATTTACATTTTTCTTTCTGATAGATAACACATTGACTTTTCTTATGTTAAAACTGATTCTGAATCTAAATGTACATGAAACTGACTTTATATACTAAAAGTTTGCAACAGGGTACTCCAGTAAAACAAAGCAGAGGAATATTTCATTCCACTTTCCCAAATTATATTTTTGGTTGACTTGATTCTCACAGGCTGAAATATCACTCCCATTTAACTCAGCAGGTCTCTATCACTCTGCACCCACACAACTCTATTTACATAAATGTTCCCTGTAGCAGGTAGACAGAAAAAAGAAAAAGTCACGGTTAAGTTCCCCCAGGGATAGTTGGTTGCAGAATCTATGATTTTAAAACAAAGTGTATATCACATATTCTTTACATGTTCATTCCTTTCTAATTTTCCATTGGTCTATTTAATCTAGGGACACCTGGTTATTAATGCCCTGAATTATGTTTGCAGGTGTTTGGAGAGAGAGACCTCCAAATAGATGGATCTGAAATAGTGCTGCTGACCGATGGGGAGGACAGTACTGTAAGGAATTGTATGGAAGACGTGAAACAAAGTGGGACCATCATTCATTCAATCGCTTTGGGACCATCTGCTGATCCAGCAGTAGGAGAGATGAGCAATATAACAGGTAAAATACGATATAGAGTTTCTAGTCCTTTGATAGCAATCCCTAAATGTGGGGACCAAAAACTCGTCCCTTCTCAAGCTTCCACTCTGGCAGGCACTGTTCCAGGAGCTGGAGACCAAAGTTGAACTAGACCTCATTTCTGTTCTCAAGCTGCTCACTGTCCAGATGGCTGGAGAGACAAATCAAATTGCTAATTAGATAAGAGGATCAGATAACACTCCTTCATAACAAGAGGAACAAATGGGAATAAAGTTCTGTGTGAGCAGAAGAAACCAACAATTCTCCCAGGGTTGGACGGAGTCAGGGAAAGAAGCTATCAGAGATAAGGGGGACTTCTGAACTTGGCCTTAAACAAGGTGTGGAATCACTCTGGGAGTAGAAAAAAAGAGTAAGAGAAGATTAAACCATAAACCAAAAAATGACAATACAAGTCATGTTGAAGGAACCAAGGGAAATTCAGTGAAACCAGAGCATCAGCTGTGGGATGAGGAGATGGGTAGTTCAAACTGAAAAGAGCTTGCTGTTTACAAGAAAGGAAAACTTTAAGATTGCTGTTACCTTGGATACACAGACATTTGATGAAAGTGGATTACATGTCTAATGCCTTCTT
>PVIY010058280.1:0-12517 GCA_004026745.1 Myrmecophaga tridactyla | reverse complement strand
GTAGAGCTGTGTTCCAGTAGCCATGTTTCTTGATGATGATTGAACAATGATATAGCTTTCACAATGAGACTCTGTGAATGTGAAAACCTTGTGTCCGATGCTCCTTTTAGCTACTATATCAACAGAAGAGTAGAACATATGGAATAAAAATAAATAATAGGGGGAACAAACGTTAAAATAAATTCAGCTTGAAATGCTAGTGGTAAATGAAAGCAAGGGGTAAGGGGTATGGTATGTATAATCTTTTTTTCTCTATTATCGTTTTATTTCTTTTTCTGTTGTCTTTTTATTTCTTTTTCTAAATTGATGCAAATGTTCTAAGAAATGATGAATATGCAACTATGTGATAAAATCAAGAATTACTGATTGTATATGTAGAATGGAATGATATCTTAATGTTTTTTTGTTAATTTTTTTTAATTAATAAAAAAAGTTTATAAAAAAAAACCCATGGCAATCTCATTTGTTCTTCACCTTTATGGTGGTGTCAGTTAGTGCCAAAATCATATTGATAAAATTCTTGATGAATCCAAAAAAAAAAGAATATCTGAGACAGAGGGAACATGCAAGGCAAAGGCCTGAGAAAGGAGGCTGCCTCCGGCATTGAAGGAGCAGCCCAGAAAGCACAGCGACCAGGGTGGATGGAGTGAGGGGAGAGGAAACAGGTCAGAGGTCACTGCAGGGAGATTGTGGACAGCGTTAGAGACCGCTGACATGACTCGGCTTCTACGCTGAGATGGAGAACCAGTGGATGGCTTTGAAAAGCAGGTTTAAGTATGGTTAAGGGTAAATAAATGACATATATTTTAAAAAGAAAAAAAAACAGGCAGCACTTCCCCGTACTGACTGGGTGGGCCCGAATCTGACAGCCTCCTGAAGTAGGTGTCACAGTTAACAGAATTAGGGAGGGTGGCGTAGGAAACAGCTCCAGAGAATTGTACTGCCTTGGACTTAGTTACGAAAAAAATTAGATAAGAAATCAACGCCCAGAGGAAGGCAGGCATGTTTTCCTTCTCTTTCTGCAGTGCCCTGCCAGGCCTTAGCTCTGATGTGGTGGAGACGGAAATCTTATCAGGTTGAACTGGGCGTGGGACACCCCTAGGCTGCCCCTCCTCACTCCCCTGACTCACCCCCATCCAGACACTCTCCTAAATGCTTTACATATAGCATCTCATTTAAGCTACTTTCATCTCACAACAACTTTTTGAGCTGGGTCCTATGTGCTTTCTTACATTTTGTCATCATCTGGTAAAATAAATGCCTTCAATGTATAACTCTTCCATTAAAAAATCAATGCTATCTTTTCAAATGTGCTCATTTTAAGCTAATTCCCTAGGTTTTACATATATATATATATATATATCCATAATAAAACATAAAAATAAAAATATATGTGTATATGTATAACCATAATAAAAAAATAATAAAGATACATTCTTAATAATAGAAATGTGTTGGGGTTTTTTTTGTGCAACATAGAAATTGAGGAAATTCAAAGTTATCGCATCCATTTCATAGATAGTGAAATTGAGGCTTCTGCAGTTAGAGGCATAAATTCAGGTACTTGAACCCACAATTGTGAGTCCCAGCCCCGGGCCCCTTCTTTTAGTAACTGGCAACACTATCCACCCAGTCGCTGAGCTCAAAAACGTAGAGGTCAGTCCCTCTTCAACAGTGTTGCCACAGAGGGTTGGTTCAAATCCAAATTAGCAAAACCCTGAATTGGCAGATGGAGCCTCCTACCTAACTCCCATCTGTTGATTTTCTGTGCCATGGCCCAGGTCCTGAATTTTGCTGATTTGTTTTCATCTTTAAAATACATGTGCATTTGACATTCTACCCATCAACATTTCTATTTGAATGAATACACAAAGTGACGATTTTCTCAGCCAAATCTCCGAATAAAATTGGAGCTTGAGGGAAAATAGGCCATGGTCTTAGGTACCTGGGAACATATTGGTAGTTGATCCCTTTGGTTGCATGTTTCCAATTAGTCAACCACAGCTTGCCTCTTGGCAGATATTGGTGACAGATGAAAAAGCACTTTCTGGGTCAGCATTAATGGATAACTGCAAACAAGCCAGGGATGATTTACAAGATGGGGTACACATCTAAAAGAAAACCACAATGTTGTCAGGCTGAAACATTTGGAAGGCAAGTCTATAATAATTTATTTAAATCAAAAGGTGCATTTGGTTGTGGTTTTTACATGTTGGTCATTATAAATCCTTATAGTGGAAAAGCAATAGTGACTTTTCACTCTGGCAGTGGTGAAGTCCAAAATATAGCTTTTTATTTATATATACCTGACTACGTGTATATTTGTTAACTATTATCTTTATTTATACCTGATAACATGTACATTTGTTATATATTATCTTTGTCTTATTGTATTGCTCCATCTTCCAAGCCTTGTTTATAGGGATTAAGGTTTAATCACAAATGCTGGGCATAGTATGGCCCTGCAATTAATGTTGCATTAGTAGACTAATGATGGATGCTATACCCCATGTATATTGAACCTTTACAATGTGCCAAGCCCTGTAGTAAGTGCTTTATTTGCATTAGCCCACTTAATTTCTTCTTTCCCAGCTTAGGTTTCATAGTCATTCCCTTACACAAATAACCATAACATCCTTGCCCTTCTCTCCCCTCCATCATTCTTCCCTAGCAAAACCTCACTTTGGCCAAAACTTACCCTCCCTTTCTCCATTCTATCATTTCCAGCTAAATGGTAAAGAAAACACACAACTATTTTGATTGGTCACACTCTGAATCCATGTCTACAAGTGGCACAAAATGCAGCCTGACCGATCTTATCAGTTCCCGCATCCCGGCGTTATCAAGGAAAAGTCTACAGTGGGAATACGTCTGCCTAGTTTAAGGAGCCGAGTGAGCAAGGGGAACAGTAGCAAGAAATGAGATTACAGAAGTTGCAGATGCCCTAATAATATAGGGCATTGTAAGATATTATAAGAACTTTGACTTTCAACAGAGGTGAGGAATCATTAGGGTTTGAGCAGATAAATCCCAAAGTCTGACTTAGATTTTAACAGCATCACTCTATCATTTTGAGAATGGACCACAGAGGACAAGGCCAGAAGCAAAGAGATGGGAGATTACTGCCGCAAGTCAAGCAAAAGGTGATGGCGACTTGGACCCAGGTGTTTGCAGGAAGGAAGTGAGAAGTAATCTGATTCTGGTTATCTTTGAATTTAGGGCCAATAGGATTTCTGATGGTTTGGATGTGGGGTGTGGTGGTTAGTGAAGGGTCACCAATGAGCCCCAAGGTTTTGGGCCTGAGCAATGTTAAGGCTGGAACTGCCCTTTACCGAGATGGCAAAGGCTGAGGGAGGAGAAGGTTCAACAGGTAACAAACAGCAGGAGGTGAGTGAATGAAAAGCTTACTTTTGGGCAATTTGCACTGAAGATGTCTATTAGGCATCCACATTTATTTCCTAGGGCTCCGGTAACATATTACCACAAATTTAGTGGCTTAAAACAACATAAATTGGGGCGGGCCATGGTGGCTCAGCAGGCAGAATTCTCGCCTGCCATGCTGGAGATCCGGGTTCGATTCCCAGTGCCCGCCCATGCAAAAAAAAAAAAAAAAAACATAAATTGATTTTTGCACAGTACTGGAGGCCAAAAATTTAAGGGAAAACCCTATTCTTTGCCTACTCCAGGTTTTGGTGGTTGTCAGCACTTCTTCACTTGTAGCCCCACTACTCCAATTTCTGCTTTCTGTGGTCACATTGCCTCCTCTTCTTTTGTCTGTGTGAATCCTAAAAGGACATCTTCATTGGATGTAGGGCCCACCTGGATAATCCAGGATAATCTCCTCATATCAAGATCCTTAACTTAATTACATCTACCCTTTTTGCAAATAAGGTGATATTCAAAGGTTCCAGGCATTTCATCGGGCACATCTTTTCAGGGGGCATCATTCTACCCACGACAGCATCAACTTGAAATATCAAATGGGTAACTGTAGATGAGTCTGGGGTCAGAGGAGAGGTGTTGACTGACAACATAAACTTGGAAGTTCTCAGTCTCTAGATAGTCTTCAAAGCCATGATCCTGAATGAGATCACTGGGGTACCGAATGCAGGTAGAGTCCGAGTACTGATCTCTGTGATACCCTATTATTTAGAGTCTGGATGAGGAGGAGCAACCAGCAAAGGACATAGAGAAGTAAATTGTAGTTACAGAGGTAGAAGAGGAATCGAAAGACTTGGTGCCGCAAAACCAGTTACAGACGATGTTACAGAAAGGAAGAAGCAATCAACCATACCAGATGACCCGGATGGGAAAGTAAGATGAGCTCTCAGAGCTGACATTAACTTTAGCAAGATGGAGCCCAGAGGTGATTTTGGAGAGAAGTTTGGATGGAGGAATTGGAGTGAAACACGATTGGAGAAGATTCAAGAGCTAATAAGTGAATAATTGAAGACAGTGAGTACAGACAACTGTTTTTGAGACGTTTTGTTGTAAAGCACAGTGAGGTAGCTAGAGCGAGATTTGAAGTAGAGTTTTTTTTTTTAAGATGGGAGAATTTTTATAGCATGTTTTTATACTGAAGGGAATGATCCTGTAGACAGAAATTTCATCTGTAATACTAGAAGGAAGGGAGCTGCATGAGCAAAGGGGAGGAAGGGGAGGAAATGTGATGGTGAGGTGTGGAGTTTCTTTTCTGATTGCTCCTGTTTTTTCAGTGAGGCCAGAAGTCACATCGTCATCAGTTGGCAGCGAGGAATGAAGACAAGGTGTTGGAGGTTGAGAAAAGAGGCGTGAGAACTAATGACTATGAGAGGAAGGGGCAAATGTACTATGACCACGGTTCTTAAGGTGAGGCCCCCAGGCCAACAGCATCACCTGAGTACTCATTAGAAATACAAATTATCAGGCCCCACCCCAGACCCACTGATTCAGAACCCAGGGAGTGGGGCCCAGCGATCTAGGTTTAACAAGCCTCCAGGTGACTCTGATGTCTGCTCTGAGAACCACCAGCCAAGGGAAATGTAGTATGTTAGTGGATCCTGAGAGGCTGCCATAGTGGTTCTGAATATGGATTCTGGAGCAGAACTTCCAGGTTCCATTTAGTTCCTCCACTCACTAATTGTATGATTTGGGGGCAAGACCCTTCACCTTTCTGTGCCTCAGTTTAACCTTTACCTTTCTGTGCCTCATCTTGAAAATGAAGATGATAATAGTATCTCATGGAGTTGTTGTGAGGATGAAATTACTTATTGTATGGAAAGCACTTATAATAGTACCTTGTCCATAGAGGGGACTGTGTGTTTGTGGCTGTTATTATTAATTTCTTGGTTTTTTGGGTTGTTTGTTTTGACATGGGCAGGTACCAGGAATCAAACCCAGGTCTCTGGCATAACAGGTGAGAACTCTGCCACCACGCCACCGTGGCTCGCCCTGTTATTATTCATTTAAAGCAAGACCACCGGCATGGTTGTGTAATTTTTTATTGCCATATGTAGTTGCAAGGGGGCAGTATAGATGGAGAGTTGCATTTAACAAGGATTGGGGTTTGCCTTAAAGGGAGAGAGGGCAAGAGAGTTGAGGGTATGTGCAGGGAAAGGATAATAATGATGAGCCATGGAATCTGAGCTATGTAAAGAAGCAAGTATGGGCATGGCAGGAGGTAGGTGGGAGAGTGAAAAGGTGGAAGGATCAAAGAATTGGGGACCCAATGAAATAAAATGGTTACTGGAGTTGGGGGGGCTAGAAGGAAAGAGCTGGAAAGGCAGGGGTGGTGGTCAGAGCATGTGATGCTTGAAATGGATTAGCAATAAGAGAGTCCAAGTTTTGGCCATGGATGGAGTGGCTGAGGAAGCCTGGAGGACAAGCTCGTTGGAGAAAACCTCAACCAGAGAACTGAAAGACCTAGGTCTTGGCTGGATCATCTGCCAAGATGATGAAATCACCAGCAATTCTGATGTGGTAACGTTGCAGATAGTAACAGTGAGTCATAGGCTCAGAGCTTCAAGAAATGAGAGCGAGTCACCTCGGGGTCCATAGGAGGCTGTAATAAAATGGTCTGGTCTGATGTGAGTTCCTAAACTGGGGTGAGGGGGCTAGTTATGGAGGAGGGTGGGAAAATGTCTGGGTGTGGTGAGGAGGAGCAAGGGGGTCACCCACCTCCCATTGCTTCAGGGGGTGGGCAGAAAACAACCCCAACTTAAGGGGGTTACAGTGGAAGCATCTTCTCAGCGGAAAGCTAGGTTTCAGTTAAAGGGAAAATTCAAAGAGATTGATAATATTAATTCACTCATCTAATTCTTTGCTTTGCACTCAGCAGAGTACTGAGACAGTCAAACTAAGTTTCCCGCCCTTGTGGATCTTACATTTCAGTTAGGGAGACAGTAAAGAAGGTTAAAAAAAAAAATCAAATATATAGTCTATTCGATAGTGCTAAGTACTAGAGATAAAAAGAAAGCAGTGAAGACAGATTGAAGGGTCAGTAGTTGGGGGTTGAAATTCTAATAGGTGGCTGGGGAGGCCTCCCTGAGAAGGTGGCAATTGTGTGAAGACCTGGAGGATGCTGGACAGCTGGGCCTGCAGCTGTCTGGGGAGAGTGGGACGAAACAGCAGGTGCAAAGTCTCTATGGTGGGAATGTACCAGAGAATCTGCGGGGAAGCAGGGAGGCTTGTGTGGCAAGAGCAGTAGACAGAGACGGAGCATGAGAGGAGAGGAGATCAGGAAGGAAACAGGGGGGTGTGCAGACCGCGTAAGGCCAAGTAGTTCATAGGAAGGACTTGACCTTTCCTTTTAGAGAGATAGGGGAAGCCATTGAGGGGTTTTGAGCAGTGAAGGAACGTGAATTGCATTTCAATAGGATCATTCTGGCTGCAAGATTAAAGTGGCAGGTACTGCTGTAGGTAGACTAGTTAGGAAGATTTGGCCTTAAGCCAAGAGTTGGAGGCTTCAACAGGCAGTAGAGGAGGGCATGACTAAGAAGCCCAGGTGGATGGTGCATCCTTAATAACCAGACAGCAGGGTATATAGGCAAATGCCTAGGCACAGGAGCAGTAAGGGGGGGGGGGTGAATCAATGTGGTGCGGGAACTTGTGTGAGTTCCTCTGATTTCTTCTATTTCCCTAGTGAAGAAGGAAACAAGCTGAATGTGAGGTGGGGAGAGGAAGTGGATATTTGCAGGGGGAGGAGAAATTATGAAATTGTCACCTAGGATAGTGGAAGAATGAATGTTGTAGGGCAATGGTTCTCCAACAGAGCAATATTTTTATGAAAATATTTAAGAGGTTATAAACCATGACCAAATGGGATTCATCCCAGGAGTGCAAGAGTGGTTCAACATTTGAAAATCCATCCAAGGCTTGTTAAAGCAAAGATTGCTGGGCTCCTTCCAGAGTTTCTGATTCAGTAGGTCTGGGGAGGGACCTGAAAATTTGAATTTCTAATCATTCTTTGGTGATGCTGACACTGCTGGTCCAGGGACTACCTTTGAGGACCACCAGACAAGAGAAATACTATAGGTTTGCCAAGCAGAATTGAAAGCCCACTTGCGCTTCATTGATGGTGAATTTCCTGGAAGGCCCTCAGGTACCAGTTGCTGGCGCAGAGCAGGTAGGTGGGTTTAACCTGGGTTGAAGTTTAGCCAAGTGATTTTTTTTCTTTTTGAGATTAATGAGAGTCTCCATGTGACAGAACAATTTAATTGTCAGAAATCATAGGAGCTGAACTTTACCAGCGTATTTATGTATGTTAGCTAGAGTCTAAAAATTTCCCTAATTGTTTATGACCAATAAGTAATAATTTGGAAAGCAGTTTTCTGCTATACAAATAACTCATAATAGTTCGTTGAGGTATTAAGACGCTGAATATCTGATTGACTAGATAAATCATAATGCAAGGCAAATAATTAGAGAGTTCATATTCCCAAGCAGAATATAGCTCATAAGCAACACTTAAAAGTACATCAAACAAAGGAAATTGTGTTTGCTAACTGAACTCCCAGCTAATTGGGTATCGCAGCTATGTTGCAGCCATTCTCCATTGAATCCTTGGTTTCAATCAAAGCAGCCTCTTACACGTCCACTATAAGCCACAGATCTTGTTGTAGATCCTGCAGCCGTTCAGTAACAGGTATGAAGTAGAAGGTGATGGGCTGAGCATTGAAACTGGTGCAGACTACAATTTAGCTGAGCTGTAACGTGGCTCCTGGTTCCGCCTTTAAAGGCCAAGGTTCTTCACTGGCCATGGCCCAGCTTTGGGAATCCAGGGTAACTGGTGTAAAGTCCCTCTCGGCACCGTCCACGTTCTGGGGTGATCTTAGGAGCGGGTGGAGGCAGCTGCTTATGTGATGCAATATTAAGGAATCCTCTGTACCCAAATACATACCCCAATCTGTACTAAATTGTTCTCCATCTCAAATCCCATCTGTTTAATGCCTTGGCACTTGACAGCATCTCAGATAAATATACTTAACAGTTTGTAGAGACGAGAGAAAGTCACTGCTGATAGGAAATGGGGGAGAGGTGTTGGGAGCGGATGTGTGAGAGCATGGCGGGAGGAACCAAAGGGAAAGTGTGGTTAATTCACAGTTTTGTTGGTGGCCATCTCATAGCCAAGCAAATATTACAAATCAAGAGAAAGACAAGAGGGTTAAGGGTAGATCCAGTGGAGTGATTCAACTGATTGACTTTGGAATTTAATCTGGATGAGGTGAGAAGGGAGGAGATGAGACCACACAAACCGTCTTGTGTCTGTTACCTTAAGAAGCTCAGTCCACCCAAGCTTCCCTTCCCTCCCCCAGACCCAAATCCCCATGCCCTCATAACCCCTGTCTTTCCTGGCTCCTAAAACAAATCCTGTACAGTAAGTTAGCTCAAATGGGGATTTATTGGCTCACAATTTTCAAGCTGGAAGAAGTCCAAAATCAAGGCATCAGCAAGACGATGCTTTTCCCCCAAAGACTGTGGCATTCTGGGGTGGCTGCCAGCGATCCTTGGGTGCTCGCTTTTCTGGCACATGGCAATGCATGTGGCAGCTTCTTCTCCTTTTTTTCTGGCTTCCTTTGACTTCCAGCTTCTGTTCCTCCACCTGGCTTCTCTACATCTGAATTTCCTTCTGCTTATAAGGAACTCCAGTAATCTGGATTAAAGCCCATCCTAATTCAGTTGAGTCACACCTTAACTAAAGATATCTTCTAAAGGTCCTATTTACAAAGGTTAAGATTGTGGATTCCCCACCCCCCCACCCCCACCCCGGGGTACATAATTCACACTCCCCTATCCTGATCCCATCATCTGAAACCTGCCACTGTGTTCTCTGGTCTTCTGAGGCTCCCCTTCACCTTCTAGCTGGCATTCCCTGGCTGCATGTTAATACCACCTGGAGAGTATAAAAATAGACGGAAGCCCAGGCTCCTCACTAGACTAATTTAATAAAAATCTCTGGTGGTGGGATCCAGGCAGTGAGATGGTTTGGAAATTCCCCCACGTGTTTCTAATTAACAGCCAGGGTTGAGAACCACAGACTGAACAGACCCCAGGCTCTCCCTGAGATCCAGGCTTCCCTGGCAGTTTCCCCAAGCGGCTGTGGCCATCCCTCTGCACCACAGGCCTGGAGGTGGGGTGGCATCCTCTACTCTCCTCCTTGCTCCTTCCTTCACTGCCAGACCTTTCTCCTCCCTCCTTCTGTAAAACCTTCTGGCTTTGAACCTTATGTCATCAGCACACACCTCCTACCACCCCTTCTTGTGGCAAGCACCTCCAATCACCAGGTCACCCCCTCTTCGCTTGAGGATGTTGGATCCTGGCTCACTGTCCCTCTCCCTAACACTGCTCTTGTTCTAACTCTTGATGATTTCAATATCCACACAGACAACGGTACGTCCCAAGACTGTCTGCTCTCTAAACCCTTGACCTCCTGGCCTCCAACTGATCTTATCTTCTACCCTAACCTTGGCTTCTCCTTGCTATGGTGTCTTCCCATTCATAATCTTAATTTCCAGTCATTCACTCTCCAGCCACCAATTCTCATCCTTCCAGCTCACTCCATCGAGGTCCCAGACCCCAAGTCCTTGATCCTTCCACCTTTCCTTGTCTGATCCATTTCCCCCACTAGAGCATAGACCCTTGAAAATGCAGACTTGGTCTTTTCTGTTGATTGATGTATCCCCAGCACCTGCAACAAGGAAGGCATCAATAAATGCCAGTTGAATGAACTTCATTCTTTCATCAATGCAGTGGGGTAGGTCTTATTCTTACACTGATTTTTAGATGGGGAAATTAAGGCTCAAATTCTTGCTTACTGAGTCACCCAGCTCATACCCATGGAACAGCTGAAGTATGAACCCAGACCATCTGTCTTTAGACTCCAAGCTTTTAACTACAAGAATCCACTTTATAATTTGCTGTAGTTACTGCAGAATGCTATTAGAATTGATCGTCAAATTTAGTATTGGTTGCACAATGTCTTTAGACATAATTTTTAAAGATTGTCTTATATAGCTTCATGATTTTCATGTTGTATTAGAATATGATCAAAAACTCAAATGGCTCAGAAGGCTTGGAGGTCAAGATAAATACATGTAGCAGGCCAGGTTTGATATGACAGGGACAGGTGTGGTATACGTCCTGGAGCAATGCTCCTTCTAAAGGGAGCCTCTACTGTGTTCCACAGTTTGTCTCTTACAGCTGGGGGGTCAGCAAAACTTTTTTTTAAAGGGGCAGATAATAAATACGCTTTGTGGGCTGGTGCCTCTATCGCAACTATTTATCCCTGCCATTGTAGCATGAAAACAACCACAGAGAACACATAAACAAAGGGGTGTGGCTGTTTTCTGATAAAACTGTATTTATGAAAACAAGACGGGCCAGGTTTGGCTCACAGCAGGATTTGGCCCACGGGCTGCAGTTTGTTGAGCCTTGTCATATAGGAATATGGACCAGATCATCTGATGCTTCAAGAGAAGATGAAAATCAGGATTTTAATATGAAATTTCTCAATTCTAAAAATACAGGATGTTGGGTTCACAGGCTGCTAGTTTGCACTCCCTAAGTAGCTCGCCATATCGCGCCAGAGGTTTGTCTACTTCTGTTCCTGAAATAAGACACAAATAGCACATGACGTGATTAAGACTGCAGTCCAGAAGAGAGAGAAATTCCCCTGGATTGGGAAGTAGTTACTAAAGGCTTTATAAAGGAAATGGTGCTTAGCTGAGATTTAAACATTAGGTAAGGTTTTCCCATGTAAAATTTAGGGTGTGGGGGCTTTTCCAACAAAGGCAGTGGTACGAGTGAAAATATTTAGGGAATCACAAGGTGTTTATTTTGACAGGGAGCAGCAGGTGATGAGGCTGGAGGAGCAGGGAGGGAGGGTGGTGAGGTGGCCACGGGGATTGAATGAGCGCGGTCTGCAGCTGTGGGCAGCCGTACAGGTCCGAGTAGACGCAGACGCTGATATGAGCTCTGCCCATCAAGGCCTGGAGCATGGAGGACCAAGGTCAAGTAAGGACTGTCAGAGGGTGTGTGGGTAGTGCCGTGGTAGGACGCTTGCCTGCGCGGCATGAGAGACCTGGGTTCGGTTCCTGGCCCACGCTCCAAAAAAAAAAGAACAATTGTTGGAACAGGCAGAAACAGGGTTTGAAATGAGCTCGGAGCCAAAATGCTCAATTTCTAGAACTAGAATCCTAGAATGCCAGCGCTGGAAGGAAGCTCAAAGGTCTACAAAGACATAGCAGGAAAAACATTTGCAGCAAATTCAACAAACCAGGGCTTCTTACTTTTAATACATAACTTGCTGTTCCTTTAGCAAAACCGCACACTAATAGAAAGATATGGGTAAAGAACAGTTCGTGGAAGAAGAGATATGAACAACAGATAATCAAATTTTTAAAACCCTGGTCTTGCAAAGAAATGTGAACTAACAATGTATTCAATTTCATAGTCAATTTGGGAAAAATGGAATTCTATGCACAGTTACTGGATATACATTTTTTTTTTCATGACAACTTAGTCTTGGTGGGGTCGAGAGAAGCAGGAGCTTTCTACCATTGTTGTCAGTGGGGTTGGGGTGAAAGGTACAACCTTCCAAGAAGTCAATTCATACCTTTTATTACAGGAATTTCCCTTCTAGGACTGCTCCTCAGGATATAATTGGAGAAGCATAAAGTATGTTTTAAGGATTCTCATCCCAGTGTTGTCTGCAATACAGAAAAATGGAACAACCTAAGAACTACCAATAGATTGTAGTCACAAAATCAGGTTAATATAAATAACATGTGATTATAAACATTAAAAACTGCTAATGATTTCTTTATCTCTATGATAGAATATTGTGTTGGTTTGAACAGAAGTATGCCCCCTAAGAAAAGCCATGTTTTAATATAAATCCCATTTCATAAAGGTAGCATAATCCCTATTCAATACTGTATGTTTGAGACTGTAATGAGATCATCTCCCCGATGATGTGATTTAGTCAAGAGTGGTTGTTAAATTGGATTAGGGGATGGCATGTCTCCAACCATTTGAGTGG
>PVIY010058279.1:0-12533 GCA_004026745.1 Myrmecophaga tridactyla | reverse complement strand
ACAGCCCCAGCAGCTCAGAAAACCTCATCTCAGCACTCGCAGCTCAGCCCAGGCCTTTGGAGATGCAGAAAGAAAACATCCCGGGGAGAGTTGTTGGAACCCAGGGGCCTGGAGAGAAGGCCAGCAGAGATGACCCTGAGCCTTCCCACGTAAGAAAGAACCTCAGATGAAAGTTAGCTGCCTTTCCTCTGAAGAATTAATGAAATAAATCCCCTTTTATTAAAAGCCAATCCATCTCTGGTGTGTTGCATTCTGGCAGCTAGCACACTAGAACAACCCTCTACTAGTTAAAATTTAATTTGGTTACAAACCCTATACAATAATGTTTTCCACCATAATATTATAAAACAAAATTGTTACAATTGATGATTGAAATATAAATTAGAAAATTAACAATATTTTTAAATGGCAATTTACAGAAACAAAAATATGTTTGTCAGGTTTTTTGAAACAGTTAATGTCATTTCCATTTAATTAAATTTTATACCTTTTATTGACTTAAGCACAATTTTGTGTTTCTAAAGCATTTAAGACTGCTAGCAAAGAAAATTGTGTGTTTTGTTCTGAGGTTTGTCTCTGCTAGTGTGATATTTTTCTGAAACATTCAGTTTTTTCTATAAAAGTTGATTAACCTTGAATGTAAATTATTCTCAATATAAAATTAATGCTTTAAAATGATTAACTTGATTCATGGCTTCATTTAGACAAAGAACAGAGGCCAGGTAGAGTGTTATTTCATCACAGAGCCATCTTAGAAGTTCTTTTCTGAAATATTCTTATGGCTTTAACAGCAGTATGTATTTCCTTTGTCATTCTCTATACTTGAAGTTTTCCTTAATCTTTTACAGTGTATGATTATTGTAAGGTGCAGCAGAGGTAGGTGATCCTTATGGTGGTAGATGATTGTAGAGAGTAGACAAAGCATATAGAATTGTCTCTTGGCTCTGGAATTATTTGAAGTAGTCTTCTAGAAAGAAAATTTTCTGTTAGTATCAAGTGACTTACTCACTTACAGGCTTGTCTTCAAATACAGCAAAGCTATATAAACACGAAGTAAAATTTAAATGTACCTGTGGTCCTTAGGTTCAGGTGTCAGCTTGGCCAGGTGATGGTGCCTAGTTCTGTTGCTGTGGACTTGAATCATTAGCATGTGAAATTTATCTTGGCTGATTACATCTGTAGTTGGCTAAGGATAGTGCTTTCGGCAATGAATGATGTTTAATTTAATTAGCTGGAGGCTTACAAGAGAGAGGACAGAAGAGAGCTCAATGCAGCACAGCTCAAGCAGTTTAGCCCAGACATTTGGAGATGCAGAAAGAAGCTTGGCCCAGACATTTGGGGATGCAGAAAGAATCGCCTGGGGAAAGCTGTTGGAACCCAGAAGCTGGGAGAGAAGGTCAGCAGACATGGCTCTGTGCCCTTCCCATGTAAGAGAGAACCTCAGATGGACATTAGCTGCCTTTTCTCTGAAGAAGTATGTTTTTAGCTAAATAAATCCCCTTTTGTTGAAAGCCAGTCCATCTCTGGTGTGTTGCATTCTGGCAGCTTTGGCAAACTGAAACAGTACCTTTTAGGACAGACTCATTTTTATAATAAATTAAGAATTATTATGAAATATTGGTATAAATATTCAAATTTCCAGTTTTCACAAGTGAATTAAAATTCATACAACTCCAGTTTATCATTATCATTTTGTAAAATCTTTTCTGAATTTTTGCCCATTACTGTATCTAACCGCAATTCAGGGAGCTAAACAGACAATTCATTCTAAATAGAGAAATGGATATATACCTATCATTTTTTTTGAAATTTTATAAAATAATCTATAATGTTCCCTTGCTCCAGAATGTTTCTGTTATTTCTTCCTGTTATGTTGCAAAAGTATTTCATCATCTTTTGTTGATGTTACTTAAAACATATGTATAACTGTAATTTTCATCTTTGGATAAAAGCATTTTTACAGATTTAAATCTATACCTAGTTATTTTTTAGAGAAACTTACAGTTTAGACTTGTTCGTACATGAACACATTCAACTTTATTTGGGGAAAAAATAGTCAAATGTAAAAACTTAAGTCCCCTTAAAAATTCCAAATAATAAAATTCAAGAAGTATGTTGTCACCTTGAACATTCGGTGCTTGTGTTTATATTATAAAGTTTCTGACCAACATAAATATCAGAGGATAATGAAATGGCTTTAATTTTACTGGCCTGAGATAATATCAGAAGGTGTTCTAATTTGCTAGCTGCTGGAATGCAATATACCAGAAATGGAATGGCTTTTAAAAAGGGGAATTTATTCTGGAATTCTTTGAAGTAGTCTTCTAGAAAGAAAATTTTCTCTTAGTATCAAATGACTTACTCACTTACAGGCTTGTCTTCAAATACAGCAGAGCTATAAAAACACGAAGTAAAATTTAAATGTACCTGTGGTCCTTAGGTTCAGGTGTCAGCTTGGCCAGGTGATGGTGCCTAGTTCTGTTGCTGTGGACTTTGTTGTCCACTTGCTGCTAGTTTACGGTTCTAAGACTGAGAAAATGTCCCAATTATAACAAGTTTATAGAAATGTCCAATCAAAGGTGTCCAGGGAAAGATACCTTGGTTCAAGAAGGCCGATGAAGTTCAGGGTTTCCTCTCTCAAGTGGAAGGGCACATGGCGAACATAGTCAGCATTTCTCCCTCATCTGGAAAGGCACATGGTGAACACGGCATCATCTGCTAGCTTATTCTTCTGGCTTCCTGTTTCCTGAAGCTCCCCGGGAGATATTTTTCTTCTTCAACTCCAAAGGTTACTGGCTGGTGGACTCTGCTTATCGTGGCTATGTCCTTCTGCTCTGCCCTCTCTGAATCTCTTTCATTTTCCAAAGTGTTCCCTTTTTTATAGGACTTCAGAAACTAATCAAGACCCACCCAAATGGGTGGAGACACGCCTCCATCTAATCCAGTTTAACAACCACTCTTGATTAAATCACATCTCCAGGAAGATGATCTGATTTCAGTTTGAAACATGCAATGCTGAATAGGGATTAGAAGAAATGGCTGCGTTTACAAAATGGGGTTAGGATTAAAACATGGCTTTTCTAGGGTACATACATCGTTTCAAATCAGCACAGAAGGGTTTTTTTCTGATTTAGAGAAAGATAAGAAAAAATTAAAGCACATTTTCTGACTGTACAAAGCAGTACTTCTTTAGTGATAGTTCACTTTAGTAACAATAAAATGTTTTATGATCAAAGAAAGCAAAGAATTATCCTTTCAGGCTATAAAACAATGTGTTATCTACATTTTTTATTAATAATCAGATCTAATCTTGCCTTTGTTCTGTAAAGTCCCTGAGATACAAAACAGTGGTTTACAGAACATACTATACAGTTCACAAAGGAAATATCAGTTCAAAATAGGCAGAATAACATCCCAGTAAAAATGTTCTTTGGATGGGCATAGTAGTCAGTAAGTTTTCTGTATTTCATGTGTTACGATGTTCAAAGTAATGATAAAAATCATCTGCTTGAAATGTTACAATAGTATTTAATATTCCAAGGCATATAACTATGTTAAGAAGCAATATTATGCCAATACCAGTATTGTACATTTCAGGTTGAAAGAGGTATTTGTTCAGTAAGAAAACAATGCAGCATGTCATTGAAAATTTGGAATTTACTACAAGCAAAATGAAAATGTCAATTAAAGTTGCTTATGTCTCCAAGTCCCCATTTTAAAAAGAGCACAAGTATTTTTTTTGGCGTAGAAGGAATATACTTTAGAAATGAAAAAACTGTTAGCTTATTTAAGCTTGCCTCATACACTTTCACAAACTTTGTTTTTTAAAGGCAATTCTTAAAAAGCAGCAGAAAGGAAATGAAAAAATGACAAGGGATTCTAATTTGGTCAAAACAGAAGTTTCAGTCATTAACATTAAATAGCAAGCATCTACCTATCATAACTTGCCAAACCCCAACCAAAACCATTCCTGCCAATCCTAAATAACACCTAGGGCATTATATAACATTCCACAAAGGTTCATGGACTAGTATAAGTCTCTAAAACCTACAACCTCCAGATGGGTCCCTGGATCAGATAAGTCCTGAAATGCAGAGGGACCAGTCCTTCCAGAACATCAACTAATTCCATCCCCCTATCCCATATTATCAACAGCCCCTTCCAACATGAAAAAGTTAGAAATACCCCTAAAGAGTGGGAGAAAGATCAAAGGTGATGGGGGAGTTACACAGAGAAAGTCGGGTTTAACAAATGAGTATGAGTGCTGAATTTCTTTCAGCCTCTGGTACAGCTAGAAATAAAAACCTAAAATTGTGGAATTATAACCCATATCAAACTCCGAAATCTGTTCTATATCAGATTGTTGCAATGTACTTTGAATTTTATTGCTTTTAAGTATATATGTTAAAGAGAAGGAGGAGTAGAACAGAGCAGATAGGATTTAACAAATGAGTATGACTGCTGAACTATTATATTGATTTTCTGTTGGTCTCCAGTGTCTTGGAACAGCCAGAAGAAAAAAACAAAAAATAGTGGAACTGTAACCCATACTCAACTTTAAAATCTACTCTTTAACTACTTGTTAAAATGTACTTGGAAATTTATTGCTTTTTTGTATATATGTTATATTTCACAATAAAAAAAGTAAAAAGGAAAAAAGCATCCAACAAACAAAGAGCCCACACATGTTTTTGTATTACTACTTGAATATATCTACCCAATAAAGAGAGCTTTTGATTTAGAATTCTCTTTCTTTCAATGGAAGCTTGAGTAGGGCCAGGTGGTATGGTATTTACATTTGTGACATCATCTTTATCATTCACAGAATACTTAATCATAGAATATGTTTAATTGAAAGCTAAATATAGGCTGTAAATTATAGAATAGTTTGTATGCTTATATGTATTTTTTTATTAAATTTAAATTTTAGACAGTGGAAATATGAGCATTAGGTTGTTTTGTTAATATAACAAACTGGATTTGTTAATTTTTCTATTACTTAACAAAATACTCATTAATTTCTTTAACAGAATCTACCTGTTACTCGTATTTTAGACAATCTCATGGAGATGAAGTCAAACCCTGTGAGTAGCATATAGTACAGTACTTTTAAATTCTTGAACATATCAAACTGGTTAGTACGAGCGGCAGTAAAGTTAGATTCAGTTTGTTGTAAGCTTAATCATAGCAGAGTATAGTAGGGAAAGGAAAGTATCCATGTTCTCAAAGAGCCTTTTTTTTTTTTGTAAGCCAGTAGCACTGATAATGGGGAATTGATTTTCTCAGCTGCTACAACCATTCTTGCTAGTTTACATCAACATTAAATGTAGATTATATTCTATATGTATAATTAAATGTAAAATATATCCTAAGGAGTAAGCTTCTGTAAATGAAAGAGAACTAGTGAACATCAGTTGGTAAAAATAGAAAGAACACAAGACCAATTTAATTTTATGAAAATAAAATCAGAAAGGGATTGAATAATGACATTTTTAAGTATATATGTTCAAATGCACTAAATTCTTTTGGGTTGAAAAAGTAAATTAAGGTAGATTGTTGGATGAGTAGACATATTGGTAAATATTGTTAGCATTTAAAGAGTTTCCAAACTATCTGTTTATAATTTAGTAAAGGAATTTAAAAATCATTACAATCATTTCCATAAAATAGACCCCCTGTTACGGTTATGACTAGAAATGATTATCATCACAAAAGTCTGGAATCAAAAAAGGCAGCATGATCCTAACTGCTTCAAAACCTTAATTTGTGTTGGTCTGGATAACTGTAGATTTAGCAATGAGTCTTTGTATTCCAGGATAAAAGAGAGTGAGAGGGCTGCCGTGGCTCAGCAGGCAGAGCTCCGGCCTGCCATACTGGAGGTCTGGAGTTCAATTCCTGGTGCCTCCTGCCCATATGTAAATTAAAAAAAAAAAAAAAAAGAGTGAGAACAAAATCTTCAAATTATTGTGACTTTTTTTTGTAATTTTTAAAACATGATTATAATTACATTGAAGGAAAGTAACAAAAACTTAAAACTTGCCCATCTGAAAATAAAGATACAGTCTAATAAAATATCCCAAGAAGGGCAGTTAAAATTATAAGAGGCATAGGAGAATTGTCTATGATAATAAGCTTAAACAGAGTTAGTATTCTTCCTTCTGGGAAGTAATGTATATAAAGTGGTATGCAGTGTAGGAATAATAGACTTTGTCACTACATCCAAGAGTATTTGAAGAAGTAGCTCTTGAAAGGCATGAGAAAAGTGTACACTTATGACTTATTGTCCTAGAGAACATAATAGGACTGCTTCATAAAAGGCAGTAGACTTCTGATAAATATTTCAAACAATAATAAAGTTTGAAAATTTAAATAAATTCCCATATTTAGACAGAGGTTTGCCAAATCCAAAGGGATTAAAGAATTTTAGGATATTTTGTTACTGTTTATAATCTTTAAAGTTGAGATGAAGAAGCATATCAGCAATAATAATGATAATAGCTAGTATTTATTGAGTACTTACTATATGCCAGGTACAATTGTAAGCATTTTTTTTCATAGATTATCTCATTTAATCTTCATTAGAACCATATGAGAAAAGTACTATTATTATCATTCTCACTTTATAGATGAGGAAACTGGCACATTGAAGTCAGTTAATTTACCTAAAGACTCACCTAATAAATGGCAGAGCTGGAATTTAAGCCACAGGACACATTTTTAACCACTATATCATATTGATAAGGGCAGGAACCAGGCCCTTCATGGAGTCAGAACAGTAGAGCTTAAAGAAACATTAGGAATATTTTTAACAATGGAGGACAAAACCAAAAGAGGTCAAATGACTTGTGATGCCATGCTATTTTTGGTACCAGAATTAGAATTACTACCTACTGTTCCTATATTCCTGCCTAGTGATCCTTCATACATACACATTCATTCCACAGTTCTCTGTCATAAGTACATGGTTGGCTAAATTGTGAGATCACTATGTTGTGAAAGCTCATTTATCAGTTTTACTGGCTTTCACTTTATCACCGAATATGCATTGATTGCTGTAGAACAGACCTTTTTTTTTTTTTTTTTTTTAAGTAATTAGAGAAAGTACATTTTTCTGCTTTGAAAGCATTGCTTCAGTGCTGCCTCCCCTCTCCTATTCCCAGGTGGACAATGAAGAGGTTGATACATTAGTAAAATGCACTAAGTTAGACCTAACTCATAATTTTGAATATATCTTAATAGTTTTAATATGCTATAACCTATTTCTAGATGCCTTCTTATCACGTACATTTATTAAGTGATCTCCTTTGGTTTGTCATAATTGAACAAATTGAATGAAATGGATTAAGGCAAGATATCAGATAGGCTTCAGTTGTCATCTGAGTCTCCCTGGTAGTGGTTTTCTGGAGTCATGAGTTAAAGAATTGACACTACTTCGGGTTCACTAAGAGTGCTGTGATTGTTGAGCAGTGTCCACCATTGGCTATGGGCATAGATGGTGACAGTGTGCATTGCAGATGTCATTGATCAGGTTTGGGTACCATCTGCCATTCAGTAAATACTTATTTCTTTGCTGATTCTGCTATGGCAGTAGAGGAGGACAGAGACTGGAAAGTGATTGTTATCAAACAGTAGCATCAATACTTTCCAACTCCTTAAATACCAAGAAGCTAACTGTTTCCAGTTTAGCAAAGAGATCCACAACCCCTTATCCACAACTTCTGAAATCCAAAAAGCTCGGAAAACTTAAAGAGTTGTTATAACTTATTTGTGGCAAAATCTGATTTGAACTCAAGTTGAGGCTCTTTATAGTTTTTATTTTTTCCACTTTATGTTAATAGTCACATATTTAGCTGCAGAAATATTAGTATGTCAGTGATGGGGTACTGTCCACAGGGAGTGTTATGTACAGTATATGTACAATATTAACTATCTAAAATAGAAAAAAGAATCTTTGGAGTTAGATATTTTGTGAACTTGTATTAGTTATTCTGTATACCCAATAAAATCATGGACATGTAAATATATAAAACTCTAAAAAATACTCAGACACATTGGCTATTTTCAGGTTATTAAAAAAACAAGTATATTGTCAAGAAGCAATGTTTAACACAGTGTTGAAGAGCTTGGGCATTGAAACTAGACTGCCTGGAATCAAATGCTGGCATTCCTCACACTTACTGTGATCTGAGTGAAATTATATAACCTTGTATGCCAACTTGCCCATCTGAAAAATGGGGATAACAATAGTAACTACTTCTTAGAACTGTTTTGAAGAGTAAATGAGTTCATCCATATGAAGCACTTAAAATACTGCTTAGCATATAGTACATGCTTAGTAAATGTTGGTGTTATTTTTATATATTCTACAAAATTAATAGATTAAAATAAGATACCCTAAAGTAAAACTAACTTCCTAAGGAGAAATTCCATAGGCATGGTAAAATTCTATTTTTTTAAAAATAGGAAACTGATGACTACAGATATTTTGATCCCAAAATGCTGCGGGGCAATGACAGGTAAGCAGTTTTTGCCTTATGTAATTTGTTGAGCCCCCTCTCCTGAATGGAAATAATTTAATTCATCTTTTATTATAAAACAATAACTGCTTTTGTTAAAAACTCAAACTATATTTAAAAAAAAAAACTATAAATAGTATGGATAATTTCAGTACCCAGAGATAATCACTGAAAATTTTATACTTAATGTTTTCCTTACAAGGTATATACACAAAAATTCATTTAGATGTCTTGGGGCTTATTTTATTTTATTTTAATGACATGATAATGGTATTATGAACTATGTAGGGGGAGGGGGATTAGATAAAGTGTATGTTTTAAAATTAATATTTTTGATTAAATGAAAAAGTGGAGGAAGTTTATATTGGATACCAGTTGTTTTTTTGGTTTGCTTTATTTTTGTTTATTTGACTGTTTTCTAATTGAAGACCCTGGGAAACATTGCTGTGAACAACACTTTATGGCAATGAAACATTCTATAAATAATTCTGTATTTTATAAATATGGTATGATAAGGTATTCATTGCTTGCTTTATTATGGATATTATTTCTCAAGATCTAATTGATAGTGGTGTGAAAAATAGCCTATGGGATAAAGAAAAAGAATAGGCAGGGTGCACGGGTGGTTCAGTGGTAGAATGCTCACCTTCCATGTGGGAGATGTGGGTTCAATTTCCAGACCATGCACACCTACCGCCCCCCCCAAAAAAGAGTAGGCAGAATTAGAACGAAAAAAACATTGACATGCTTGTCTCTTGACTGGAACTTGGATGAACCTAGTTTCCTGCCTATACTTTGGGATCTTTAGAATTTTGTTGTTGCTCTTTCCTAAGCTTTCTTGACTTTGTAGGTACTAAGCTTTCTTGACTTTGTAGGTAGTCAGAACAGACAATATAGTCACTAGAAAGTTGATTATTAGATTGTTAACTTAAAAGATTATTTTCTTTTCTGAATTTGACAGAAATACTATCAAAGTTGCAAAAGAAGCTGCTTATATCAGTTGAAGTTGACAAGAGAGGAATTTGGCAAAAATACAGAAGGAAAGAATAGGGAGTGTAGGTGGATGGGAATAGGGAGTCCCTTTAAAGTTAAAGGACTTCTTTTAGGGGTAATAAGAATGTTCTGAAATTAGACATTTCTGATGTGATGGTTGTACAGCTTTGTAAATATACCAGAAAAACTACTGATTTAAACCCAGTAAATTTTATGGTAAGTGAATTATATCTCAATAAAGGAGTTATTCTTAAAAGAATAAAAATTATAGATACCAGTGAAGCGGTCGGTTAATTTAATCTCTTATGCTTTCCTCTTCTTTGCCTCTGCTCTTTTCTCTTGATATGTAATATTATAATTCTTGGTTTTTTTATGTTGATATTTTCTAGCTTACATTTTTTTCTTCCTTGCATTTGCCTATGGTTAATGTTCTTACTATATGGTTATGCTTCTTAATAACTTGTTGAGAGACTCTTAATCCTAAATGTAGTTTATACATAATAATGAAGAAGATTATTAGCATTGATAGAGAGATGGAGTCAGTTTCATTTTTAACAGACTCGGCCCTTTCCTGGGTTATCCCATCACAATTAAATCTTGGTTTTTAATAACTAGTAAAACAGTGCTATTTAAAGCTTACCTCTCCTTATCCCAGGTCTACTCTTAGAGAAACTTAAAGCACTCTACAGGGTTTAAACACTGAGAAGGAATGTTAATCAGATGGGCTTCTAACCCATTTTATGAAATATTCAGATAGGCCATAGAAATTAGGAAAATGTGTTAGAACTGTGTGATCAGCTTCTGGATAATTAAGGAAAGTTATAATAACTCTCCTCTTGGTTGAGAGTCCCAAAAATTACTTGAGGAATATCCAAGTTGTCCTTTTAAGTCACACTGTACAACCTATAATAGCACTCAAATATAAATTTGACTCATAAAAATTTGAAAAATGCTTTAATATATTAATATATTTGTAATATATAATATTAATACATAATGATATACAACTATATAAGAAATAACTACAGCAAAATGCAGATCCCTCCTCCCATTCCCACTTTCCTTCCTTAGTTGTTGTTATCCTTCCCATACATATGTTTATATATATATATATATTTTACAAATGTAGTACTCAAAAATTATATATAATACTGTTTTGAGTAGCGTTTTCATAATTTACCATATAAAATGTAAGCTTTATCATCTCACCTTTTACCCAGAATTCCACTGCTCAGTCTTTCCTTTTCCCTATTTTCTAGAATTCTATTTTAAAAGTCAGTAAGTTATACTCCATTTCTTTGGACCCTGAGACATCTGTCTCTTCTAGCTTCTACCTCTGCATTCCAATTCACTACATGGCTCAGAAAACCAAAAGTACCCTCCATCCTAAAGTGAAGGAAGGAAAATTGTAAACACCTATCTGTGTGTGTGTGTGTGTACGTGTTTTCCATTCCTGTTTTCTACAAGAAAAGCCATGGTTAAAAATTTTAGTGTACTTTTTCTTTCTTACAGCTCAATTCCAAGGAACAAAAATCCATTTCAAGAGGTATGCTCCATATACAAGTTCTCTGGCCCTAGGTAGGAAAGATGAAAAGGTGACCAGGCAATCTTGAGGAATATCTTTGTCCTAAATATGGTTTTATTATGATTGGTGCATGTTAATCTTGATAAATCCATTCTGTGCACTAAACATACTTTATTCTTCATAACTATGTTTTCCTGATGCATAAAACTGCTTATGTTTATAATATCTTGAGCTTAAAAATAACTGACATGAAATTACATAATTCACAGAAAAAGAAGAGTCTTTAAGATTGTTGTGGGAGTGAAACTTTTTAAATTGGATTCCAGACATTTTCAAGATATGACTGTTTTCCTTCAAAATACAAAGATGTTTCTCAGTAAAATAAGTACAATAAATTACATATGTTGGAGATAATATAAATGCTTGGTTTTCTATTTTCCTTAGTACAAAATTATCTCAAATTCAGATATGCCCTTTGGGGAAAGTCCTTTGGATTTTTTACTTGCTATTATTTAAATGAAGAATGTAGTAATTTTCCTCTGAATTGTTTCTGAAAAATTTCTACTTCTTTTCACTATTGAATAGTCATTAGAATTTTTTTTTAATTCACAGCTTTTTTGAAACAAATTTCTTAATAAAGTAGCATCAGGTACTTAGGATGTGACCTTTTTGCTAGATAGTAGTTCCTGATCTCAATTGTAGAATAGACTCCAGACTATAAACCTTGTTGGCTAAAAGTTAAAATACTGTTTTAATAAAATTATTTCATCAACTTACCTGTTTATGGTTGGTTTTTTTTTTTTTCTCCTGTTTGTATTTTTAGGCAATTGTTTTTGTGGTAGGTGGAGGCAATTATATTGAATATCAAAACCTCGTTGACTACATTAAGGTAACTTTTTGGTCTTTTTTATTCTTCTGTCATTTGTTGGTCTCGTAGTTGTTCTGTCTTTATAATACTAGCATTCTCTGGTGACTAGCCCAATCTTTACCCAACCTCTTCTCTAAAAGGTAGTTTAAAGAATCCTACATATAGGAGGAAATGCCCATATGTTCATTATTTTTCCTATTCCTCTTACATTCATTTCTGGCCTAAAATTATCTAGACAATAATGAATCTTACTTATGTAGTATAGTTCTTACAGTTATCTATCTAAATTGACTTCAAACATTTTAGAGATCTTAATAAACTCCTCTTCCAAAAAAAGTGAAATGATTTACTGAACTCACTTATCTGAATAAAGCACACTTTACTCCCATCCTGTTGACTTAAATCAGGAACATACTTCTGAGAAACTGGCTTTTTTTTTTTTTTTCAGCAAACAGGAGCTAGAAAATTAGAAGTGGGATGTTATTCAAGGCTGAAAGCAACAACTAAGTGATAGACAACTAAGCAAACTGATAGTGAAGGAAGGGGAATAACTTGAGCAGAAGTGCTATTTAAAATGTAGGGACCACATCAGTAGCTATTGTTAGAATGACATTTTATCTTCATTTTTTTT
>PVIY010058278.1:0-12526 GCA_004026745.1 Myrmecophaga tridactyla | reverse complement strand
CCCCGCAGTCTCTCCCAACCTGGGCCAGGGCTGCCCCCCACCTCCCCACTTCAGCTGGTCACGTCCTGTCCCCCACTGAGGGCAGAGCTGAGGCATCGCCTCCTCCAGCGGCTCTCTGCGCGCTCCATCCAGCCCCGCGGCGGCATCTGTTGCTCTGCTTCACAGCTGTGGCAACTGCTTTGTCCTTCACTCACCCAGGAATCCAGCCCTGTGCTCTCTTCCCAGAACCGTGCGAGGCCCTGGCATACCGCAGGTGACCCGTTAGGGCTTCTGGTTATTTCAGATGAATGAATGAATGAATGAATGAATGAGGGACTAACCAAGTATAGGGTAACCAGTGCTAGAAGAAGTCAGCTGCAAGGAGTGAGAACAGGGAGGGGTGAGGAGAAAGGGGGACTGAGGCTGGACCCGGGGATGTGCACGAGTGTGCAGCTGCAGGTGTGCTCAGCACCGTGGTGTGGTTTGTCCAACGTGGGTGCCCCTTATGGGGGGCTGGAAAACAGGCTGGGAGCAGACCGCGGGCGCTCCAGAAAAGCCGGATTAGCGGGTTTAGACCTAATCCTGAAGTGAGAGTCTGTCCTTCTCGGGAACGCGCATCATGCGAGGGAGGCAGGGAGGCACCCCGAGGCTGCTCAGTGCGAGGCGGGGAGAGGGGCAGCCGGTGGCAAGACCCCTGGTTTGTTATTTTTGAAGTTACAGATTTGTTTATCTGAGAGTCTCACAACCACAACCTTGGCTCTTTCGTAAAAGTCAGGAGTGCTGATCAGAGAGGGAAACAAGTCACGGGATCCTGCAAACCAGAACACACCCAGGCCTCGCCGCTCCCCTGCTCTCTTACCCCTCTGCTGTCCCCCAAAACCCCCCACCCTCTAATCCTTCCCCAGCCACCAGAGTGATCCTTTTAAAGCATAAGTCAGATTGTGTCGCTTCTTTGCTAAAATCCTGCAGCAGTCCCCCAAATCCCTGGGAATGACACCAGGCCCCTCCCCAGGGTGCACAGGCGGGACCCGCACCCCCGCGCCCGCCCTCTGCGCCCCTCCCTGCGCTGGGCTCCGGCTCCGCGGGTGGGGAAGGTGGCGGCAGCCCAGGGCACGGGGGCAGGCGCTCCAGGCCGGGGCTGCGCCTTCCGCTCACTTGCTCATCAACTCCTCTGGGAGCTCCTCCTGGGTCTGGGGCACTATGGGAGGCACCAGGACACAGGGAGGAGGGGACCAAGCAGGGCCTCACCCACGCGGGGCTCAAGGTCAAGGGCAAGCAGCCATAAAACCGTCGCGGGCATGAAAGATTTCAGCTCGGAGAAAGGCTCTCGGGAGGGCCCTCCGGCCGGAAGAGCTCCTCCAGGGCAGGGGGGAAAGCTGGGAAGTTTCCCTGGGTCGGCACCCTCAGGACACAACCCAAAGCAAGGGAGGAGGTGGGGGGGCAGGTGAGACAGGCCAGCAGAGCAAGGGGGGCCCCCCGCCCGCATGGACCACCCTACCCCTGCCCCAGCCCTTGGGGTGCGCCCCCCACACACTCCCTCCTTGCTGACAGCCAAGGAGATGCCCAAATGTCTCGGCAGCCCAGGTCAGAGGGCAGAAGCCGCTGCCTGGGGAGACAGGGCTCCCTGACCCCCATCCCGGGCCGCAGGCAGCACGGGGGTACACGAGGACTGGGGAGATCCCTCGCCGACTCCGCTCGTCCCCGGCAGTGACAGCTGCAGCAGGCCCCAGGGGGCCCCAGGCTCGGTACCCAGACGTTTATTTGCCATCGAGACCATCCCCTGAGGAGCTCCTCCTGCATCTATGCTGAAACACCTCCCCGCTGCCCTCCTGGGGCCCTGTCCCAGCCGCCCTGTCCCAGCCGCCAGGGCCTCCTGCCTTGCGACTGTCACTGGAGGAGGCTGGTTACCAGAGCGTCCAGGTGTGGCCCACAGGCTCCACCCAGAGGGACCCTTCATCTCCCTGGCTCTACCACGCTCCCGCTTTCCTCGCGCTCATAAATGCACAAAGTAAATAGGTGTCCTGCTGTCCCCTCACCGCTTTCTCGCAGCTCCTCCCTGACTTCTCGGCCAGGAGAGCCGTTGTCCGCGAATGAAACGTCTAGACCTGGCCCACCTCCTTCGCCGGGCCAGGCGGGCACCGCTTCGGGACCTGAGCTTCGCGACGGGCCTCACGGACCAGCTACAGTGCTTCTCCTTCGCTACTGGCCAGTTTTTATTTTAGTCTTTAAGCTTCGTGTGATTTCACCTTCACTGACTGTCACTTGCAGGAAGTCAACAAAGGTTTCCTTTTAAAATAAGTTACGATGAAAAAAATTAGTTACAAGGTAAGTCGATTTCAGGACCCATAAGTCACTGAGGGCAGCAGGCTACCGTAAAAAGTGAAAACAGGACTCACACAACGCGGGAAACAGCGAAAGGAATGCAGAAGTGGCAGTGGGGAAGAGGAGAAGGGGACACGGGCGTGAGACACAGAGTGATCGATTCAGAACCGATGGGAGGTGGCACCAAGGGAGAGAGGCCACAAAGAGGACGCCACGTTCCCAGACTCCCTCTTTCTGAAACAGTCTGAGTTTCAATGCCCCTCCAGACCCCCACCCGAAGCAGCTGTCCCCTGGGGACCTCCATCACCCCCTGCCCACCTGGAGGTCGCGGCAATAATCGCAAACAGAGATGATTGCTGCATCAGGGTGCCGCTTGTCCGTCCTCTCCCGCTGGCTAGAGGTCCCTCAGAGAAGGCAAATGCTGCGCCTGGCTCCCCCTGCGCCTGGCTCCAGCACCTGCGCCTGGCTCCAGCACCTGCGCCTGGCTCCCACTTGCACCTGGCTCCAGCACCTGCGCCTGGCTCCCCCCTGCGCCTGGCTCCCCCCTGCGCCTGGCTCCCCCCTGCGCCTGGCTCCCACCTGCGCCTGGCTCCCCCCTGCGCCTGGCTCCCACCTGCGCCTGGCTCCAGCACCTGCCTGCTCCTGACAGGGACCGGCTGCCTTTGGACGTGACGGGGACCTGGGCAAGGGACGGGGCGGAGGCGGGTCAGGGACGGTCAGCACTCACAGGAAAGCTACTTTCCCTCTACACCACCCGGGGTGGGGGGTTCTCACCGCATCCCCTGTCTTTCCTCACTAACCATAAACTAAAGCCCTTAAAGGATGTCGCCCCAAGGGCTCACTCTTTCCTACAACACTTCGTGGACTCTCCTGGCCCTGAGCGTCTACCCTTGGGATCAAGCTCCCTACAATTTTCTCTCCTGCCAGCCGGGAGAAACGTCTGTTTGCTTATTTATTTTTACAAAAAAAGCACACAAATACTGGCTCATGGAAAATTCAAACACAGAAGTACATGGAGCCTAATTCCACTTCCCTGTCAGAGGTGATACAGGAAACCGCCAATATTACTGATGTAGGACTTTTAAAAATGAGTTTTCATATACATACAAATAAAAATGTATAGTTTCAGTTTTTCAATATAAATCATAATTTTTAACCTAAATAGGACTGGACTGTATGTGCCCACTTGAGAACACGTAGTGCATTTTTCTGAGACATATTAAAGGCATGCATAGCTTGAACTTGAGAAATTCTATAAAATTGCCATTCAATAAGGCATTATCGATTCTTGTTGCAATGCCCATTTCTCTCTTTGACACTGGATATTATTTATATTTTCAATTTTGGCCGAGAAGTTTTATGGAAAATGATATTTCATTAGTGTCTTAGTTGGCCAGAGTTGCCACTGCAAATTCCATGAGCCTGGTTTGGGCTTAATAACAGAAATGTATTGGCTGACTGTTTTGAGGCCTGACAAAGCCCGGAATGCAGACATCAGCAAGGCCCGCTTTCTCCCCCACACCAGAACATTCAGCGCTGGCTGCAGGCAATCCCTGGCTGCTACCTCTACCTCTGTCACAGGCCGCTGTCCTCTCCTTTCTCTCTTCTGTGACCTCCGGGCCTCTTTATAAGGCTTCCTGCAATCTGGATTAAGGCCCACCTCAGTCTGCCACAATTTAATTTAAAATAGCATCTCAAAAGGTCCTATTCACAGCGGGTTCACACCCACACAGATGCTTCTTAGGGAACATCATTCACCCACCATAGCACACCCTTTGGAACCCCAAAAGGCATTCATCCCACATGCAAAACACCTTCAAAGCCCCCTGCCAACCTCCACAAGGCTGTAAGCCACTGCAGCCACGGTTCTTGGGGCACAGCCTCACGGCACCCACCCAGGGGCAGAAGCCCCTTGCCCGTGGCCTGTGAAACCTGGAACACACTCGTCTGCTTCCCAGACACCACGGAGGCACAGGCATGTGGTAGACATTCCCATTCCAGAAGGAGAAACCGGAGGGGAAACAGGGGTCAGGGGTCCCAAGCAAGCCTGAGACCCAGCAAGCACAACACCCATCAACGCTCCAGGTCTGATGGTCAGCCACAGGCCGGAGCACCGCCCTCTCTGGGTTCGGGGGCAGCAACCATGTCTTCCAGGACACAGGACATGAGCCCACCCTCTCTGAGCAATGGAGTAGCAGTGTCACCCTTCCTGAAAACTGGGTATAGGCCCCACCCTTTAGAAGCCTCGCAGTGGCCACTGGGCTCTCCCTATGGGGCTGAAGCGCTGGCCCTGTAAGCATGGGGCAGAGGCCCTGTACCATCCAAGGGCGTGGCAGAAGTCCGTCTCTCTCAGCCCAAGGAGATTTGTTCAGACCAGACCTCTGCTTCCGTGGTTCTACACTGGAAGTTGTTCTTCCTTCACTCTTTCCCTTTCAGCCCAGGTGGACTTGCCTCTACTCAAGCAAAATTCTCAAGAACCTTTGCGTTCAAGGGGTCCAGACCATCAGACAAAAGAATTTTCCACAGATCCTTCCTGCACAGATGCATTTCCAATCTCAACTTGGGTCCACTGTCAGCCTCACCCTCTTTAGCAAAGGTTGTCCACTTAAGCCCTCGTTGGAGCCACATTCTCAGGGGGGCCTGGAGCTCACAGAGATCCCATAGAGCCTACTCAGAGCCCACTATCTGGGAGGCTGAGCATTTTTCAAGTTATCAACTGCTGGTTCCCTGGAGTGTAAGAGTTGAGGTCTCAGTCTATCTTTGTCCTCTCTCACTTCACTATAAACTGAAAGGAGAAGCCAGGCTGCACCTTGGACACTTGGTATGGGTATCTCCTCCACCAACCATCCAAGCTCATCGCTTACAAGTTCGGCCTTCCGTCCAACACCAGAACACAATGTCACCAAGTTCTCTGCCATTTTTTTCACTTTTTTTTTTTATTGTATACTATAACATATATACCAAGTAAAGGAATTAAAAAGCAATAGTTTTCAAAGCACTCTTCAACTAGAGTTTGTCATGGGTTACCATACCAGCATCTCAGATTTTCCCTTCTAGCTGCTCCAAGATATAGAAGGCTAGAGGGCTTAAATATTTTTTTATCATCACAATCGACTTTTTTCCTCTTTTTTTGGTGAAAAATAACACATATACAAAAAAGCTATAAATTTCAAAGCACAGCACCACAATTAGTTGTAGAACATATTTCAGACTTTGACAAGGGTTACAATTTCACAATTTTAGGTTTATACTTGTGGTTCTAAAATGTTGGAGACTAAAAGAGATATCAATTTAATGATTCAGCATTCATATTCATTTGTTAAATCCTATCTTCTCTGTATAACTTCACCATCACCTTTGATCCTTCCATCCCTCACTTTAGGATTGTTTGGGCTATGACAACTGTAAATTTTTGATATTGGAATGGTCTGTCACTAATGTGGGGTAGGGAGATGGAACTATCTGAGTTCTGGAGAGGCTGGGCTAGGTTCCAGGACTTATCTGGACTAGGGACCCATCTGGAGGTTGTAGATTTCTGGAAAGTTACGCTAGTGCCTGGAATCCTTGTGGAATCGTATATATCACCTTAGGTATTCTTTAGGATTGGCTGGAGTGGCCCTGGTTGGGGGTTGGCAGGTTATGATAGGTAGCAAGGTCTACCTGAAGCTTGCATAGGAGTAACTCCAGAGTAGCCTCTCAACCCTATCTTAACTCTCTCTGCCACTGATACTTTATTAGTTACACTTCTTTTCCCCCATTTGGTCAGGATGGAATTGTTGACCCCACGGTGTCAGGTCTGGATTCATCCCTGGGAGTCCTCTCCCACGTCACCAGGAAGACTTTCACCCCTGGATGTCATGTCCCACGTAGGGGGGAAGGTAATGATTTCACTTGCAGAGTTGGGCTTAGACAGACGGAGGCCACATCTGGGCAACAACAGAGGTCCTCCAGAAGTAACTCTTAGGCATGCCTATAGGTAGTCTAAAGTTCTCCACCACCTACATAAGCTTCACAAGAGTAAGCCTCCTGATCCAGGGCATGGCCTATTGATTTGGGTGTCCCTAAAGATTGACATATTATCAGGGGATTCCCTGATGGTAAGGTTTAATAGTTCCATAGTCTTTTTTCCCTCCCTCAGGGGGCTTTGCCAATACTTTTCGATTATCTGGTTAATATACTCTAGAATGTTTCCAGGCATTACAATAATCTATTCCGGATTAAAGGACCTCTTTCTCTTCCTGTGCTCCCTGTGTTTCAGTTGTTCAAATGAGCTATACAGATAGGTTGAATTAGATTAGGCACTACAGAAAATTTCAGTTCCAGATCAAATAAACCTTTCTTCCATTGGTCTCAAAGAGTATGTGTGGTTCTAAAATATAGACGCCATCTTCCTTACCCCTGTGTTCTGAATTTCTTTAACCCCAACCTGTTCAGCTTCGTTTTTATCTCTAAATATCAGGTTATATATATAAAACAGCCTCTTGAAATTCAGAAATAACAGTCACCACTTCGGACTTAATGTGTCTGCTCTAAAAATTTACAATCTAGGCCGCTGTTTTCTTACAAGCATTTCCTAAAGGTGACCATACCATTGTTGTTTTTTTGTTTCTGGCTTATTTTGTCACACCAAACGTCCCACATGTTCATTCACATCTTTGCATGCCTCACGACTTTGTTCGTTTTTGTAGCAGCTCAGCCTTCATTCATAAGTTTACACCATTGTTCACCAATTTACTTCTCCGTTAGTGCATCCTGTAGCCACCTGCATTCATCGGGCATCATGTAGAGGGCCCAAAGTCCACAGTCCATCAACATTCTCAATTTTAGATAATTTCACTGTTCCCAAGAGAAAGAAAACCAATAAACACACCCTCGCCAAATAGGAAATCTAAACCTCCTCTTAACTCTTGTCCCTCACCCCATTATTTACCTCTGCTGTTGCTGTGGTAGTGCTGATGGTCTCCTTTCAAACAAAGTTCATAGCATGCTGTGCTGGCTTGAAAGAATGTATGTCTAGAAAAGCCATGTTTTAATCAAAATCCCATTTCGTAAAGGCAGAATAATCCCTATTCAATACTGTATGTAATTGGATCATCTCCCTGTAGATGTGATTAAATCAAGAGTTTTAAGCTAGATTAGGTGACAACATGTCTCCACCCATTTGGGTGGGTCTTGATAAGTTTCTTGAGTCCTATAAAAGAGGAAACATTTTGGAGAATAGAGATTCAGAGAGAGCAGAGGAGAACGACATAGCCATGAGAAGCAGAGTCCACCAGCCAGCAACCTTTGGAGATGAAGGAAAATGCCTCCCAGGGAGCTTCATGAAACAGGAAGCCAGGAGAAGAAGCTAGCAGATGATGCCATGTTCACCATGTGCCCTTCCAGATGAGAGAGGAACCCTGACTGTGTTTGCCATGTGCCTTCTCACTTGAGAGAGAGAGACCCTGAAATTCATCAGCCTTCTTGAACCAAGGTATCTTTCCCTGGATGCCTTTGATTGAACATTTCTATAGACTTATTTTAATTGGGACATTTTCTCAGCCCTAGAACTGTAAATTAGCAACTTATTAAATTCCCCTTTTTAAAAGGCACTCCATTTCTGGTATATTGCATTCTGGAAGCTAGCAAACTAGAACAAGTCTTGATCTGCATTTCCCTTATAGCCAATGAAGCTAAACATCTCTAAACGTGCTTTTGAGCCATCTGTATTTTCTCTTCAGAAAAATGTCTATTCATATCTTTAGCCCATTTTATAATTGGGTTGTTTGTTCTTTTGTTGTTGAGTGGTTTGATTTTTTTGTATATACAGGAAATCAAACCTTTTTGTCTGATATGTGATTTCCAAATATTTTCTCCCATTGAGTTGGCTGCCTCTTCGTCTACTTGACAAAGTCTTTTGAGGTGCAGAAGCATTTGATTTTGAGGAGTTCCCATTTATCTAGTTTTTCTTTTGTTGCTTGTACTTTGGGTGCAAAGTATAGGAAGCTACCTCCTATTACTAGGTCTTGAAGATGTTTCCCTATATTTTCTTCTAGAAGCTTTATGGTGCTAGTTCTTATATTTAGGTGTTTGATCCACTTTGAGTTAATTCTCGTGTAGGGTGTAAGATAGGGGTCCTTTTTCATTCTCTTGGCTATTGATATCCAGTTCTTCCATGCCCAATTATTGAAAAGACTATTTTGTCCCAGTTCAGAGGATTTGGGGGCCTTGTCAAAAATCAGTTGACCATAGATTTGGTGGTCTATTTCTGCACTCTCGATTCAATTCCATTGGTCAATGCTTCTATCTTTGTGCCAGTACCGTGCTGTTTTGACCACTGTGGCTTTACAATAGGTTTTAAAGTTAGGGAGTGTTAATCCTCCCACTTTGTTCTTCTTTTTTAGGATGCTTTTAGCTATTTGGGGTCTCTTTCCCTTCCAGATGAACTTGGTAATTAGTTTTTCCAAATCTTCAAAGTGGTTGTTGGAACTTTGATTGGTACTGTGTTGAATCTGTAGATCAGTTTGGGGAGAATTGACAACAATATTTAGCCTTCCTATCCATGAGCAGGGAATGTCTTTCCACCTATTTAGATCTCCTTTGATTTCTTTTAGCAATGTTATGTAGTTTTCTGTGTACAAGTCCTTTACATCCCTAGTTAAGTTCATTCCTAAGTACTTGATTCTTTTGGTTGCTATTTTGAATGGAATTTTTTCCTTAACTGACTCCTCAGCTAGGTCATTGCTTGTGTATAGAAATGTTACTAATTTTGCACCTTAATTATATATTCTGCCACCTTGCTGAATTTGCTTATTAGCTCAACTAACTTTGCTGTAAATTTCTCAGGATCTTCCAAGTATAGCATCATACCATCTGCAAATAATGAGAGTTTTACTTCCTCCTTTCCAATTTCGATGCCTTTTATTTCTTTGTCCTGCCTGATTGCTCTAACTAGAACTTCTAGCACAATGTTGAACAGTAGACAAGAAATTGTCTTGTTCACGACCTTAGGGGGGAAGCTTTCAGTCTCTCTCCATTGATAACGATGCTGACTATCGGTTTTTCATATATTCCTTTGATCATATTGAGGTAGTTACCTTTGATTCCTATCATCTGAAGTGTTTTTATTAGAAAAGGATGCTGAATTTTGTCGAATGCTTTTTCATCATCAATTAAGATGATCATGTGATTTTTCCCTTTTGATGTGTTAATGTGCTGTATTATATTAATTGATTTTCTTGTGTTTAACAATCTTTGCATTCCTAGTAGAAACCCCACTTGGTCATGGTGTATAATCCTTTTAATGTCCTGTTGGATTTGATTTGTTAATATTTTATTAAGAATTTTTTCATCCATGTTCATTAGGGATATTGGCCTGTAGTTTTCCTTTCTTATAGCATCTTTCATGGTCAGGTTCATGTGTCAACTTGGCCGAGTGGTGATTGGGCAAGTGCTGGCTTGTCTGTTGCGACGAGGACATTTCATAGAATTAAATCATGATCATGTTAGCTGCATCCACAGCTGATTCCATTTGTAATCAGCCAAAGGGGCGTGTCTTCTGCAATGAGTGATGCTTAATCTAATCACTGAAAGCCTTATAAGGAGGATTCAGAAGAGACAGGCTCTCTTCCTGCTTCAGCTGGAGAGCCTCTCCTGTGGAGTTTGTTCAGACCCTCCATTGAAATCGTCAGCTTCACAGCCTGCCCTACAGATTTTGGATTTCTACAGTTATGTGAGACACTTTGATAAATTTCATATTTGCAAGTGTTCCCTGTTGATTCTGTTTCTCTAGAGAACCCTAACTAATACAGCATCTTTACCCGGTTTTTGTATTAAAATGCTATTAGATTCATAAAATGAGTTAGGTAGAGTTCCTTTTTCCTCAATTTTTTGGAAAAGTTTGAGCAGAAATGGTATTAGTTCTTTTTGGAATGTTTGATAAATTCCCCTGTAAAGCCATCCAGCCCTAGGCTTTTCTTTGTAGGAAGATTTTTGATGACAGATTGAATCTCTTTACTTGTGATTGGTTTGTTGAGATCTTCTATTTCTTCCTGAGGCAGTGTAGCTTGTTTGTGTGTCTCCAGGAATTTGTCCATTTCATCTAAGTTGTCTGGTTTGTTGGCATATAGTTGTTCACAGTAACCTCTTATGATTTCTCTTATTTCTTCAGGCTCTGTGGTAACATACCCCTGCTCATTTCTGATTTTATTTATTTGCATCCTCTCTCTTTTTTTCTTTGTCAGTCTTGCTAATGGCCCATCAATTTTATTGATTTTCTGAAAGAACCAACTTTTGGTTTTATTGATTCTTTCTATTATTCTTTTGTTCTCCCATTCATTTATCTCAGCTTTAATCTTTGCTATTTCTCTTCTTCTATTTGCTTTGGGGTTAGTTTGCTGTTCTGTTTCAAGTTCCTCCAGGTGTACTGTTAAATCCTCGATTTTTGCTCTTTCTTGTTTTTAATATAGGTATTTAGGGCAATAAATTTCCCTCTCAGCACAGCCTTTGCTGCATCCCATAAGTTCTGATAAGTTATATTCTCATTTTCATTCATCTCCAGATAGCTACTGATTTCTCTAGCAATTTCTTCTTTGACCCACTGGTTGTTTAAGAGTATTTTATTTAATTGCCATATATTTGTGAATGTTCTCATTCTTTGGTGTTTATTGAGATCCAGCTTCATCCTGTGGTGATCAGAGAAAGTACTCTGAATAATTTCAGTACTTTTAAATTTATAAAGACCTGTTTTGTGCCCCAGCATATGATCTATCCTGGATAATGTTCCATGTGCACTAGTGAAGGATGTATATCCTGTGCTTTGGAGTGCAATGACCTATATCTATCTGTTAGGTCTAATTCATTTATCATGTTATTTGACTTCTCTATTTCCCTGTTGAGCTTCTCTCTGGTTGTTCTATCTATAGAGGAGAGTGGTGCATTGAAGTCTCCTACTATTATTGTTGAAACATCTATCACTCCCTTCAGTTTTGCCCATGTCTGTCTCATGTACTTTGGAGCTCCTTGATTGGGAACATAAATATTTATAATTGTTTTATCTTCTAGGTGAACTGACCTTTTAATTTGTATATAGTGTCTTCTTTGTCTCTTATGATGTCTTTACATTTAAAGTCTATTTTGTCTGATACTAGTACAGCTACTCCAGCTTTCTTTTGGTTACAACTTGCATGGAAAAGCTTTTTCTACCCTTTCACTTTCAATCTATTTGTATCCTTGTGTTTAAGATGAGTCTCCTGTAAGGAGCATATAGCTGGACTATGTTTCTTAATCCATTCTGCCAATTTGTATCTTTTAATAGGTAAATTCAGTCTGTTAACATTCAAAGTTATTACTGAAAAGGCATTTTTTGATTCCACCATCTTATCTTTTTTATTTTATTTGTCAGATCTATATATTCTTTTTCCTCTTTCTCTTTGTATTCTTTAAATTACCCTTAGTGGTACTCTTCAATTCTGTGCCCTCCTCCAGACCTCCCTCTCTTGTCTTCTCTGTTGACAAATTCTTTCAGGACTTCTTTGTCTGTGAAAACTTTAATCTCTCCCTCAATTTTGAAGGACAATTTGGCCGGGTACAGAATTCTTGGCTGGAAGTCTTTCTCTTTCAGAATCTTGAATATATCATACCACCGCCTTCTCACCTCCAGGGTGCTAGTTGAGCAGTGTGAATTCACTCTTATTTGGTTTCGCTTGTATGTAGTGAGTTTCTTTTCTCTTGCCACTTTCAGGATTTCCTGCTTCTCTTCAACATTTGACAGACTGATTAGTATGTGCCTTGGGGAAGGCCTATGTGGATTTACTCTGTTTGGAGTACGTTGGGCTTCTGTGACTTTTATATTTATGTCCTTTATAAGGGTTGGGAAGTTTTCCCCTGTCATATCCTCAACTATTCTTCCTAGCCCTTTACTCCTCTCTTCTCCTTCTGGGACACCAATGATTCTTATATTTGTGCACTTTGTCTTGTTTATCATTTCCCTGAGATCCAATTCAATGTTTTCCATCTTTTTTGCCATTTGCTGTGTTGACTCTTCAAAGTCAGTTTTCCTATCCTCTATATCACTTATTCTGTCTTCAGTCTCTTCAAGTCTGGTGTCGTGTGCCTCTAGTATGTTTTTTATTTGGGCAGCAGAGTCTTTAATCTCTGTGATTTCTGCTATTTTTCTATTTATTCTTTCAAATTCCTCTTTGTGCTCTTCTGCTGTCTTCTTGATCTCCTTTGTGTCATTTGCTCT